>JAVTVY010012878.1:0-51978 GCA_036873755.1 Hanleya hanleyi
CAGGATGCGAAATCAAAACAGCGAGGCGCGAAGCGCGAAGTCAGGATGCGAAATCAAAACAGCGAGGCGCGAAGCGCGAAGTCAGGATGCGAAATCAAAACAGCGAAGCCAGGATGCGAAATCAAAACAACGAAGCGCGAAGTCAGGATGCGAAATCAAAACATCAGCATTGCGCATGATCCTATCAAAACGAGGCCGGTTTGTAGCCCTGATTCCTGATATACATTGTAGGGGCAATTGAAGATTATTGCTGGTTGTTGTTATCACAGCAACGGAGGAAGTAAAATTATTCTGATGTGTATCTTTTCTTTGCATTACTGATGTTTTATAGAAATTCACAAATGGTATTTGAATATATTTTCAGATCTGGTGTTTCGGGAATGATTAAAACCAACCCGAATAAGTGATAATTTATACTGAAGCGCTCAAAGCTTGCTTAAGACTCTATGTCAACCTGGTGACTGTTCAGGTTGACATTTTTATTCCAATCTTGCCAAATTTCCAGTTAGCCTGGTGTGTGAATGGGCCATACCATCTAGGAATAATTGAGAATTATTGCTTACCAGATAAATTGGTCTTTATATATAGTGTATATAGTGTAATTTTCCATGCTTGGCAAACACGGGCTCTCGCTTTAAAATATGGCCACGTATGAGTATTATAGTAAGCTATATGATAATTTAGTGATTCTAAAAAAAAAATAGAAATTTTAAAATTGAAAAAAATTAAAATTTTAAAATTAAAAAAGCAAATCAAATTAAAAATAAAAAAATATATATCTCTGACACAACAGTGCTACTTAGCCCTGTGTCCTAAACGATCCGGGCCAATTCTAAGATGGAGGTTTGTACAAATTTAGGATTGATGATATAAAATGTGAAATCAAGGTTCAATATTTCCATACATCCTTATTATGTGCTAATAAATATATACACACGGAAACAGATGGACTATTAACAAGCAGTAAGATAATTAGCGGTTAATTTGGGGCTATTGTCTAAAACTCGTATGTTCGTCACTCCATGCCAAACGTCTACGTACAGGGTAATATCATAATTCGCGAACATTAGGCTGGTTAAAAAAGTTTCCTGTTTAGTATCACCGCCCGTCCCGAAATATTCGGCCGCCCCGTATTTTTTATTTCTATTCTTTTTTTCCTCCTCATCTTTGGAATCGACGCTCCGAGACCGAAGTCAAGCGACTCAGAAGTAGATATCTCAATAAATGTACACTAAAATTTATTGAAACTAGACCCAGATACAAGCCAAACGATTTTTCTGTTCAATAAACTAGTTACATCATTCATCCGACGATGCATATAGTTTGGAGTCGGAAGTCGAGATTCGTCAAGGCCGAGGCCGCCAAACATTGTCAATTTATTGTTTCTCTGTTTACATCAACCCTTTGAAATATAAGCATAAATAAAGAGATATTCTTGTATATTCTGTATGGTACAAATCGGCCGTGTTCTAATTTATTTCCAGAATTCCCCGTCAGTATCCACCACAGAAACAGCCAAATCAAATAGTTCGATAAAACAGGCTTTGGGTGTGCATTTATAACTTGCACAGTTATAAACCAGAATTGAAAATACACAAATTGATATATATTTATTCAATTATTATTCGAAATTCAAAACCATCTATCACTGAGTGATAATACCGCATGCCCCTACAATGTATATTAGGAATCAGGGCTACAAACCGGCCTCGTTTTGATAGGATCATGCGCAATGCTGATGTTTTGATTTCGCATCCTGACTTCGCGCTTCGCTGTTTTGATTTCGCATCCTGACTTCGCGCTTCGCGCCTCGCTGTTTTGAATTCGCATCCTGACTTCGCGCTTCGCGCCTCGCTGTTATGATTTCGCATCCTGACTTCGCGCTTCGCTGTTTTGATTTCGCATCCTGACTTCGCGCTTCGCTGTTTTGATTTCGCATCCTGGCTTCGCGCTTCGCTGTTTTGATTTCGCATCCTGACTTCGCGCTTCGCGCCTCGCTGTTTTGATTTCGCATCCTGCCCTCGCGACTTCGCATCCTGACTTCGCGCTTCGCATCCTGACTTCGCATCCTGACTTCGCGCTTCGCGCTTCGCTGTTTTGATTTCGCATCCTGGCCTCGCGACTTCGCATCCTGCCCTCGCGACTTCGCATCCTGCCTTCGCGACTTCGCATCCTGCCTTCGTGTGTCGGTCCCGATTCATAACACAATACAGCGATGTCCCTTCTCGGCCATCATAGATTCATGCCCCACCATGTTAACCACAGCCACAAGCTACCCTCACGATAATTTGTACAGAGGGCAAGTCATGACTTACCTCCCTTCCCATTCCCCCTTTTTATAGCATGACTTCTCCAGTCATTTGAATGATATCGTTCGGCAGGGAGGTACCGCCGCCGGTACCGAGGGATTGCCCTCGATATGATGCTCTCCTAACAGATACCCACTCCATTTATAAAAAAAAGATCCTCATTTTCGCAGTGCATGTATCAGGTACCCTGGTCGTCGACAGATTGAGGTGAATCTTAGCACATACGCCAGTACTCGATATATAACGCACTCTTCATAGCACAACAAAAACGCAATGACATGCTTAATGTCCTTGTGTGTCAAATTAGTGAAACATTCACATTTTACTGGTATACCCGTGACAGAGTATCCAGTTACTTGAGTTTTGCAATGAGACAGTGATAGCCATGGCGCAGCTTCATGTAGTGGTAATCTGAAATAATTTTCACCTATCCCCCTGGCGGTAACTTGAATGGGAGAATGGTTATGTGGACAGGCGCCTTGATCATGTTGATTGTTGCTTGGTCCTTTTTAAATCTATTGACTTGGTATTCGTCACTACCATGAGAACAGTGTTTCCATGGTGACAGAAGTGGAGGGAAACATATGTGAACAAACTGTTCTTTGTGTAGTTTGAGAAAGAGACTCTAGTCCTCAGTGTTTTTAAAACCTGCATATTACAACAACAACGCAGTTTGGTCATTCGGCGGACTGCGAATACATTTGGTAATGAACTTATATCACAGAAATAAAAAATAAAATAAATAAAATAAATAAATTAAAAATAAATTAAAAAGAAGCACTGTCAAGTCGTCTACAAAGCCTTGCATCTTAACAATACATACCAGTTTGAATGAACAAGGGGGAAATCTGAAATATATTGTACCGTATCCAAAAGAAAGAAATTTATACCCAACTGACATGTTCGGAGAAGGTATGGATCATTTGTCCCCGAGATGCGAGCTCTTCTTAGGATATGTGAATGATGGGGAGCACGGGGAATATCTGATTGAGTATAGTTTGTGACACATTCCTAAACTGCATGCACAGAGGACCTTCTCGTGCGGAAGAGAATCGGACATTAGTTGAGGCATTGAAGATATGTAGGGTGGCATAGACTGTTAAGATGCACAGGGGCTCGTTACCGTTATTAATTGGTTAATTAGGGTGATTATAGGGGGGGGGTGAGGTAGGAAATGAATGGGGATTTCCAACCTCGACCACCCGTTCCTGTAATCAACCTAATTAACCAATTAACAACGGTGACGAGCCCCTGTGTTAAGATGCAAGCTAAAGAGCTTCGGAATGATGATGCGGCTGTGATTTCAGTCAAAGTGTTGACAGAGGAAAACAACAGGTGGCACATACATGAGCAAAGATTTGTGCATTGTAGAATTTGGGGCGCAGTCGATCTCGGAATTTCCCGCAAATCTGGAAAACAGCGTAGTAAACACAGTGGAGGAGTGCGATGCATCTTCATTTGTGTAGATAATTTGCAGTCATCACAGAATCTGAGATGTTGGACCCTGTCATGACGAGCATTCTCAGTGGATAACTATTTATAGGAGCCATTCCAATCTTCAAACACAACCACGTGACTGTCTCAGTTTCTGTCATGACTGTCTCAGTTGGACCATGACGTAGCCCGGCCTCATTTTCGATCTCAAAATCTGTCGTCTAACTGGGAAAATGTTGTTGTTGTTATTGTTCCATCAGCCAGTAATTGGCCTTTCACAGGACTGGAGAGCCCAATATTATAGGCTAAATTCTCAACCTGTGAAGACCCCTGCCATAATTCGTTTATTCGTGTAGCCCAGAACCAGAACAGCATCTCACAAACGTACATTTACCTGGCCAATCTTCTTATCAAAGATATTCGATATGATGGTATTTGATTCATCCTGCTTTAGATGTGTGTGACGTTTTGATTTCGATTAAAAACTTTTTCGATAACTAATTATTTGCTCGTTTATCACAAACTGTTGTTTGCAAAATATGCCCAGCTAGGCTGCGTTGAATTAGGCCCAATAGTGCTGCCTGATTCAGAAATAATTAGCAAAACACTTCAAGAAATCTCGTCGGTTTTAGGCCGCTCCCTGCGCAGTCATATGCCAGAACAGCCCTTCATTTTTGCGCAGAAGATGGCTGACGTATAGCAAAGATAACTGAATTATACGCATCTCCTGAAGGGGGAAAGGAAATAAGAACTGGAGCTATATCACATACCTGTGGTAAAAATGAACTATCTATGGTGAACGGTAGACATAGGCAAATGCACAAAGCATCACGTATCAGCGGCTCTGTGTTGAAACCGAATTCGATCAGCTGTGAGGAGCAGCTGTTGAAGCGTCCTTCGCCAGTCGTGCTCACCTTTCTGGCTTTCATGTTTTCGCGATGAGAGAGCCGGCCAGAGGGAATTGCTTTTCAAAAGGAGTGCTGTGATTGACTCAAAAGTTGCTGACCAATGATGCAAAGCGCGAGTTCTCAGAAAGTCCAATGCGCTACGTCACCATATCAGCACAGGCAAACGGGGGAAAGTGAGAGGCTCTAAGAACCGTCTCTAAAGTACATTCATAAAATTATGCACCAGCGCCCTATTGCAAGACATTACAATGGCCAATGGGAAAATTGTCCGCAGCCAAGACTTAAGGTAGACGAAGGGGAGGGCAACGTATCCTTCACTGCCTTGTAGCCTGAACTGTTCTCTTATAGAAAAGTATATGGGGAACCATACGTGGAAAACATATTGCCTGGAATAGTCAGTCTGTCTGTCTTACCAGCAATGAACAATACAGCGTGTATCATACTATTGCCATGGAATTATATTGTCTAGATTGTCATGGAAAGGAGTTGTATTCTCATCATGTTTGCATAAACCATTGAACGATATTTTTGATATCATGCTGTCAGCGATATTTTCAGCAAATATAAAGTAAAAAATTGATTTAACTCAAGCTAGTCTACGGTAGGGTATATTTAGGCGTCTATGGTTAAAGAGATAATAGGTCAATCCTCAAAATGATCTTACCATCCATGGCCATGACCCCGGTACAGCCACGTGACCTCCTACTATGCGAGGAAATCTGGGGGAAATGGCGGCATGTCCACACTGATGATGGGAAACAGCATCAACAACAACACCTGTAATAACACGTTAAATAAAATCGTGCGACTGATTAACACACAAGAATACAAAGCAGTCGTATCATCACCAGACATAAGAATGACAAATATATAAGAACTTCTATTATGCAATACAAGATTTCATATATTTACTTCTACTTACCGGTGCAGAGAGCAAGAAATAAGACAAGAAATTCCATGGTAGCCATGTTATTGAGAATATTACGTGACAGGGGTATGTGCTGGGAAGAATTCAAGATAACCCATTTAACCACCGCTTGCACTATCTGTCAAACGGATCTAATTACAATGTGTTACAACGTTGTGATTTACAAAGTAAGCTTAAATGTTTTTTTAAATTAAAATTCAGGAATATAGAGCTGGACATGATCAATTTGGCTGTGGGAAATGAGCAAATGGTGAATTACTATCACGTAGACGACATTAGACCCAAGGTCAGTTTGGCAATCTCTGATGGTCCATTCCTCAATAGGGCGTTGTATTTTTCAAGAAGGTCAGCGTCGGACGAGTTAAATTCCATGAAATGCTGTCAGATACAAATAAACACAGATAAGGTCCTCCTATACGCCATGGGATACTTTCCAGTTTTGAGGTCGTTGATTGGCCAATTCAAATTTACCAAATCTAATTCTGTGGTCTCATTGACTCGTGGAAGGAACATAAAAGATCTTCTAGCCATTCATTACTATACTTAGGAGATCTAAAGAATGCTAAAAGTGATGATGGAACGTTGAAGATAGGAATTTATTTCAAAGCATTCCGGGATGCCAAGGGAGATAAGCAAGGATTTTGGAGAGTAAACCCTCATGTTCGAGACATACTTAAAAAGATTCAGATGTGTACATGGGGACAGCCTTGGCTTCATGCTTTCATAGAATGATGTGCCTCCAAAGCATAAAGCACGGAGATTCGATCGAGAAAATTAAAGGTCGATATTACTTCCAGATATACAGTGCTAAGATAATAGTTAATCTATTTCAAACAAGGCGTCGAGACTGTGCCTATCTCCATCTGGATTGTGCGCAGGATAAGTTAACAAGAAAACTCCTAACAGGTGTTGTATGAAAAAGAGCGAAGTTTTCTTCCAGAAAAATCGATACCTCGTGAAATCATCTTCGTTGCACCAAACCAATTTCTATGTTCCCACTTCGAACTTGCCTTGGTCGGCTGCCATTATTGTTCAAAATCAGAAATGTCAATTTCGTCTTACGAACCAATCAAACACAGCACATGTACGCCTCCTCTGTAGGTTGACGTAATGTCAATGCCAGCATATCGCTGACGCCGTCTCAGAGCACGTTTGGGAAAGATAATGGCTGATAATACGTCATGAATATTCATGAGTCTATACAGGCTGCGTTTGAACAATAATGGCAGCTCGTCCGACCAAGGTAAGTTCAGAGCGTGAGCGTAGAAATTGGCTTGGTGAACGAAGATTTGGAAATTAACAAGAAGATTTTAATATTTCGAGACATTTGAATCTCCAAAGACTGAGTTTTCGTGGGTTATTTTTGAAACAGTTTTTCCACTTGACATTTGATCAATAACGGTAAGAAATATATACATATATATATATTAGGATTTCAGCTATTTTTCTGTGCTATTTTGAGACAAAACACTCTAGCTACACGATGCGTCACTTTGTGGCGTCATGTGTGTGAACTTTTGTTGAAGTGACTATATTAAATATGAGATACCACGTATGGCTACTGGTAGATCAGATGGACATATTTCTACTTTGCATGGATCAGCGTAAACAAAGTATTGGTAACCCTGGGACGGAGAATGTTCCCAGGTGATAAACGAAAGGAAACCACTGATACGATTTGTGTGTCATAACATACAATGTAGAAGAAGGACTACGAAAATATTTGAAAGACGCAAATATGATGTTGCTCAATATTTTGCCATATTTATTTCCATTTATCGTCAGGAAATGGTGAAGAGCAGTTTCAAACAAGACAGATTTTTACGAATTTAACCTAAAGGTTATCACATCTCACGCTGATCTAATCCACTATATTTAGTCTAGTTCCACACGGTGAAGACCTTTATTGCGACTATCTATAACACTCGTGAATTGAAAGGCGACAATCAGACGACACGGTAAAACTAGACTGTACCCCCATCATTTAAGCCTCACTCGATTTGCCGGATTTTACTATGGGTTGTGGTACCTTGTTGTTTTTTTGTCTCGCGATGTAGAACACGATGGCAGGGGTCTCGTGGCCAGGGGTTGACTTTCGCTGAAAAGTTTAGGCAGGTCTGTGGTGGATATCCATTCTGGCGCAGTGTACATATTATGTTAGTCCCAATGGGGAACCCACTCATGGACATTTGCGGTATGGGGTGTGACCTCTTGTTTTCTTCATCTCGAGCTGTAAAATACGATGGGAGGAGTCTCGAAGTCATGCGTTGACTTTTGTTAAAAACGTTACTGTGCGGATGCGCAGTAGGCAGGCAAATCGAGGTGGACGTTTTGGGGTCCAAGTGGACCTGTAGCGGTCCGATTGGGTCGTGAGAGATATCAGTTTGAAGCATTCATTGGGAAGCGTCCAACTGGATGGGTGTGGGATGGGAATATCGTCTATCTGCGCATGCGCAGTAGAAAAAGTATTTGAATGGACGTTTTGGGGTCGAGGTGGCCCAATAGTGGCCCGATTGGGCCGTGTGAGATGTCAGTAGTATACAAAGGTGTCTTAAAGCCTTTGGCTCGTCACTGCGCATGCGCAGGTAATTGTATGAATCGGGCGTGACCTGGGTAGGAAACATGATAGGAATGCATGTATTGAGCTGTCTGTGGGGTTTTCCCCCCAGAATTTCGCTGACGTCCGTGTCTTTCATCCGGGCACTTGACGTCCGCGCCTGCATCCGGGTATGTATGAGGCTCTTCAGGAGGCGACTGCATGTAGTGAGCTGTATGTGGAGTTTTTTTCGCTGACGTCCGTGTCTTTCATCCGGGCACTTCACGTCCGCGCCTACATCCGGGTACTTCTATGTAGGTGTATAAAAGTGGGAATTTTTAGGGCTTTGCTGCATTCATTGGCCTGCTTGACCTGACCAGCCTGAGCCTGCCTCACCAGCCTGAACCTATCTGACGACAGGAGCTGCTTGCCTGAGCCTCACCAGCCTGAGCCTGCCTCACAGGAGCTATACCATGAGACGTGTAGAAGATTTTCCAGGTAATCCAGGAGCGCCTCCGGCTGATGCCTTGCCCGAAGACGAGAGTGTGAGTGATATCTATCGACGTCACTGGAACGCGATACGCCATTGTTTTCACCGACACCGTCATCTATTGGACTTCCTACCTATGCCGAGAGCATTTTTACAGACCAAGTTACAGCGTTCAAATTGAATATGACATTTGGGTACATTTTACGGCACAAAGAGACGGACCAGTTACGGTATTATTATCCCAGTAATAAAACCTATGTGTTTGACCAGCCCTTCACGGTGACGGATGCTATTTCTCATCGAGCAACTCACTACGTTGGATCCATTGGAATGGGCGCGTTTGCAACGTCCTAACACCAAATGCACTGTGGAAATGGTTACGAACGTCACATTTTTCGTCACCAACTTGAGAGATCATCCCAGCGGTGCTTCTGTTATTCTTCCACCTTGGCTGCTTCGTCGAAAAGACCTGTATGCGTTAACAGCGGGTAAAAATGGTCCTTACAAAGCCCTGAAATGTCTGTTTCGGTTTTTGGCGGTTCATTTGGACCAGTGTGATCCCCAGGCTTGTGATACAGTGGCAGATGGCTATTGGGAAGAGTATCTAGAGGCGCAAGACATAGACCCGCGACGGTTCCGGGAGTCCCCTTCAAGTATATGGATGTCCTGGAATCGCTGTTCCACGTCAATATCTTTGTATACCGTTTACTACCGAAGGAGGATGACATATTTGTGGCTGAATTGGTTCATCGCTCAACAGAACGGTATGCCTCTACGATGAAAGTCAATGTGTTCGACCACGGCGGGGTGAGTCATTTTTCCCTGATCTGTGATATGAGCCTGTACGCGCAATCCTACAGTTGTACTCAATGACATCGGGTGTTCAAACAGTCTGTTCATTTACATCGGCACGAGAAGACTTGTGACAACACTGTGAAGCGAAAATTTCCTGGCGGTGTGTACCATAATACGCCCACCATCTTCCAGGAACTGGCTGATGAGGAAGAGGACCGTTATTTTCCCTACCGCGCGTGTTACGATTTCGAGGCCATTTTGGAACCCATGGACATGTTCTCAGCGAAAACGCAGTGGACGCAGCGCCATATTCCCCTGAGTGTCAGCATTTCCACCAACGTGCCCGGCTATGACGCTGCGCCCGTCTGTTTCGTGTCGTCGGGGGACCCCCATGAGTTGATCACCCGCATGATGGTATATTTAGAGGAAGTCAGTGCGGCCAGTACGGAATTATTGGTGTCCAAGTTCCAAGAAGTACTGCACCAACTGGACGACCGGATTCCTATACCCGGTGTGTCCTTCAGCGACGACGAAGAGTCGGAGTCGGGGTCGGAGCCGGATAACATTCAGCGGCAGGCTGTACCTTTACCTAAGCCGTATTCGGCGAAATTGAAAGCCCTCTTCCTACAACACCTAGGCCAGTTACCCTTCCTCGGCTTCAATTCGGGGCGATACGATCTGAACATGGTGAAGGAATTTCTCTACCCTTACTTGGCCAAGTCCAATACCATCAAGTCCGTGATCAAAAAGATCAATAATCACAAGGCCCTCACCACCACGTCATTCCATTTGCTGAATGTACGCAACTACTTAGTTTCCAATTATAGCTATGATCAGTGAGTGAAGGCATATGACTGTGCACAAACCAAAGGGAGGTTCCCTTACAGGTATATGTCGACGCTCGACCGCTTGGAGGAAACACAGTTGCCACCCCGGGACGCTTTCTTCGACGATCTGAAGCAGGTGGAATGTCCGGAAGACACGTACCGGGAACTACAGCAGGTATGGAGCGACCAACACATGCAGACCTTACGAGATTTCTTGGTGTGGTATAACAACTTAGATGTGGTCCCTTTCCTCGAAGCGACCGAGAAAATGGCTCAACTCTTTCGGGGTCAAATGCACGTCGACATATTCAAGGAATGCTTGAGTTTACCTGGACTGGCCCTACGCCATCTCTTTCAAGAGTGTTCCACCTACTTCTCGCTTGTCATACCGGAAGAGGACCGTTATTTTCCCTACCGCGCGTGTTACGATTTCGAGGCCATTTTGGAACCCATGGACATGTTCTCAGCGAAAACGCAGTGGACGCAGCGCCATATTCCCCTGAGTGTCAGCATTTCCACCAACGTGCCCGGCTATGACGCTGCGCCCGTCTGTTTCGTGTCGTCGGGGGACCCCCATGAGTTGATTACCCGCATGATGGTATATTTAGAGGAAGTCAGTGCGGCCAGTACGGAATTATTGGTGTCCAAGTTCCAAGAAGTACTGCACCAACTGGACGACCGGATTCCTATACCCGGTGTGTCCTTCAGCGACGACGAAGAGTCGGAGTCGGAGTCGGAGTCGGAGCCGGATAACATTCAGCTGCAGTATGTACCTTTACCTAAGCCGTATTCGGCGAAATTGAAAGCCCTCTTCCTACAACACCTAGGCCAGTTACCCTTCCTCGGATTCAATTCGGGGCGATACGATCTGAACATGGTGAAGGAATTTCTCTACCCTTACTTGGCCAAGTCCAATACCATCAAGTCTGTGATCAAAAAGATCAATAATCACAAGGCCCTCACCACCACGTCACTCCATTTCCTGAATGTACGCAACTACTTAGCTCCCAATTATAGCTATGATCAGTGAGTGAAGGCATATGACTGTGCACAAACCAAAGGGAGGTTCCCTTACAGGTATATGTCGACGCTCGACCGCTTGGAGGAAACACAGTTGCCACTCCGGGACGCTTTCTTCGACGATCTGAAGCAGGTGGAATGTCCGGAAGACACGTACCGGGAACTACAGCAGGTATGGAGCGACCAACACATGCAGACCTTGCGAGATTTCTTGGTGTGGTATAACAACTTAGATGTGGTCCCTTTCCTCGAAGCGACCGAGAAAATGGCTCAACTCTTTCGGGATCAAATGCACGTCGACATATTCAAAGAGTGCTTGAGTTTACCTGGACTGGCCCTACGCCATCTCTTTCAAGATTGTTCCACCTACTTCTCGCTTGTCATACCGGAAGAGGACCGTTATTTTCCCTACCGCGCGTGTTACGATTTCGAGGCCATTTTGGAACCCATGGACATGTTCTCAGCGAAAACGCAGTGGACGCAGCGCCATATTCCCCTGAGTGTCAGCATTTCCACCAACGTGCCCGGCTATGACGCTGCGCCCGTCTGTTTCGTGTCGTCGAGGGACCTCCATGAGTTGATTACCCGCATGATGGTATATTTAGAGGAAGTCAGTGCGGCCAGTACGGAATTATTGGTGTCCAAGTTCCAAGACGTACTGCACCAACTGGACGACCGGATTCCTATACTTGGTGTGTCCTTCAGCGACGATGAAGAGTCGGAGTCGGAGTCGGAGCCGGATAACATTCAGCGACAGGCTGTACCTTTACCTAATTACAAGCGTCTAGTCCGTCATTCATAATCCAGCCGTCGTCCATTAAAGAATATCCGCGTCCATAATCCAAAGACCTATTCCATTTTCCACATAACAGTATTAGCACCAAATTCAAAAAGACAATCATAGTATACATAAACATAGGCTTGTTTCCTGCAAGAGAGAAGCGGTCAAAAGTTTTCAATGATGCCGGCAAGACATCATGATGTTCCAAAAATATCAAATCCGTATCGCTGATCAGTATTCTTAATCCATAATACTCGTTATAGAGTCGTCATCTAAAAAAAAAGATGTATCTCAGTCACGCTTTGATTGTGACTGTTCATATGAGTACCATGAGGATCTTGAAGTACATGGGTTCATACGGCCCCTAGCCCCGGGTTAAGCGGAATTAGACACAAGTTACGAAACGTAGCGCCATAGATCTTGCACGCTACGTTCGTATTTTGCTATCAGCATGCGATATGTATCGCCAAATTTGAGAAACTTTGAGTGGAGTCGCTTGGTGGAATAGCCCTGTTTTATAAGTTTCTGCAACAATGTTTTGTGACGTTGATTAAAATCATCACATTTAACACAGGATCTAGCAAATGCTACTAAGGGAGATATGTATACGCCATATGCAGGTCCCACTGGAATATTACTATCCAGAAAGGGATAGTTTACGATGTCGAAATTGTAATCATCTCTTTTGTCATAAAGTCGACGAGAGAGAATGCCCGCTTCATTTTTATAGAGATATAGATCTAAATATGATGTGCCTGTAGGGCTATCTGTAGTTTCCTTCAAATCCAGTGAAGGTGGATATATATCCTTCACTGCGTCATTTATATAGCGATTATCCACAGCGAGAAGATCGTCTATATAGCGTTTGGTGAATGAGAAGGAACGGGCTTTGAATGGATCGGTTTTTGAAAGCGCCTGCATATAGTCATATTCATAAGAGAACAGATACAGGTCAGCCAACAGGGGTGCACAATTAGTACCCATTGGAATACCTATATGCTGCTGATATATTGTGTTGCCAAATTTCACATAGATATTTTTAATGAGAAATTCAAGCAACTCTATAAACAAACAAACATCCCATGATATCTCTTGTATGTAGTCGAGCTAAAGAAGCTTTATGGCTTCCGACATTAATATATCTACGATCAATTTTCTTGAACACAGATACTATTAATGAACTTAGACGGTCAATAAGGTCCTGATGAGGGATTGTAGTATAGAGAGTCGAGAAATCCCATGTGGATACATGTCTGTACGGTATGTGACCTTTAGCATCAAGTTCTTCCGTAAGACATTTTGAGTTTTTCAATATCCACATACATTCAACGCCAGAGTTCTTAGAAATAGTGGCGCAATACCTTTCCCAAAATGCTTTTACCTCCTGAAGGGCCCTCGTCAATAGGGTTGAAAGAAGCTTGGTCATGTTGGTGGTGCAGCTTCTAGAACCAGCTATGAATCTAGCTTTGTATGGTGATTTATGCATTTTGGGAGTCCAGTATATTTTTGGTATGTCGTTATGATTGGTTGGAAGACAAATACCTCTTTCCCTGAGAAACTTTTTGTGATTGTTAAATAAATCTTCCAGAGTAAATGCAGTTTGGGAGTAAGTAGACGTATTTGATGAAGATATGTCTACACTCAATTCTTTAACCAGCACCTGGTAATAGTAATATTTACATATGAATATTATATTATTCGGAGCTTTGTCTGCTGGGACTATGACGAATTTACTCTGGAGATTTGCTAGAACTTCTTGCGAATTGAGGTTTCTCAGAACTTGTTTTGCTTGGGGAAGAGTACTTCTGTCAATATGGCGGATTGTTTCAACGACCTTGCTCTTGGTGAGGTCCAGCCAATCAGCGAGTACTGTAGGTTCAACTTTTTCTCGCTTAGACCAATCAATAACGTACTGTTCCAATGCAGACAGGACTATCTTCTGGTCGGCCTTCAGATTTATTCTTCTTGGCTCTCTATATTTAGGTCCTTTCATCAGGAGTAATTTCAGATCCTTATCACTCACCACATCAAGGTCACCAGTCACAATATGTTTGCATGGTGTATAGATAAAGTTCGACGATTCACAATCACAACTATAGCCTCCTGACGTGTATAAGTTCCAGTCAAACTCCTGGACAGCATTGGAGTAATTGAATATTTTGGTGGCTATAGATTTAGTGTACTTATATGAAATGCAAGGAGGTTCTGTGAACTTAAAATAGTTTGGTACAGCGTTGCGTACCTCTGGATCATTCAGGATTCGAGGTAAATTAATGATGTCCAATCCTTTATCTAAGTAGTTGAGTTTCAAGAAAAGCCGATCTTGACAGGTTTCGATTATGTTCACTGGACGATACAACCGAAAATACGCTATATCTTGACATACTTTAATGATTTTTGATGGTATTATATTTCCTGAAGACGCAGATTGTTGTATATCTTTGGCTATTTGATCTAAAGCTCTCAGAGGTAACGCATACAGAACTGTACGTAAGCTATGTATACTATTGGGTGTGTTAGTTAAACCCACTAAGTAATTCAAAGTGATATGATCGTGAATCATCGAACTATTAAACTTTCGCCAACCACACTTCTTACAGGAAACTAAATAAATACAGTTTGTAGTAGAATAACTAAGATCAACATACGAGTTAACAGAATATGAGTTACCAGTTAACGTGGAACTAAATGAAGCTGAGGTATTAAACACCTAGGCCAGTTACCCTTCCTCGGCTTCAATTCGGGGCGATACGATCTGAACATGGTGAAGGAATTTCTCTACCCTTACTTGGCCCAGTCCAATACCATCAAGTCCGTGATCAAAAATATCAATAATCACAAGGCCCTCACCACCACGTCACTCCATTTCCTGGATGTACGCAACTACTTAGCTCCCAATTATAGCTATGATCAGTGAGTGAAGGCTTATGACTGTGCACAAACCAAAGGGAGGTTCCCTTACACGTATATGTCGACGCTCGACCGCTTGGAGGAAACACAGTTGCCACCCCGGGACGCTTTCTTCGACGATCTGAAGCAGGTGGAATGTACGGAAGACACGTACCGGGAACTACAGCAGGTATGGAACGACCAACACATGCAGAACTTCCGAGATTTCTTGGTGTGGTATAACAACTTAGATGTGGTCCCTTTCCTCGAAGCGACCGAGAAAATGGCTCAACTCTTTCGGGATCAAATGCATGTCGACATATTCAAGGAATGCTTGAGTTTACCTGGACTGGCCCTACGCCATCTCTTTCAAGATTGCTCCACCTACTTCTCGCTGATACAACAAAAAGACTAGGACATGTACGATTGTTGAAAACAGAACATCGTCGGTGGGCCCAGCCTTATTTTTCATCGCTACCACGAGAAAGACGTCACCACCCTTCCAAGTGGAAAATCCTGTGCCAAACTCACTGGATTCGATGCCAATGCCCTGTATATGTGGTCTCTCGCCCAACCCATGCCCAGTGGTCATTATACGTGCTGGTTGGCGGCAGGTCAGCATTTCAGACCTCAACGCACCCCGTACAAACATCTCGCCGACCAGTGGTTGGACTGGGAAGCCTATCGACGGGGAATTTCTATACGCCATCAAACTAACGCCACAGAGAAGCCGATAGGAGATCGCCGACTCCCCGTCGATGGGTTTGCCCTTGTACATGGGACACCCACCGTATTTCAATTGCTGCTATTGGCACGGCCACGAATGCCATTTCAGCCAGGAGCCAAGAAGTCCAGGAGAACGGCGATTACACCAAAGAGATGGGATACCACCTCATCGAAATGTGGGAGTGTGAATTTCACACCATGTGCCAGATCCTCCCACATTTACGCCGCTTGTCGTTGTGTGCGTTGTAATCAAAGTCCACATGATTGATGAAGGGAAAGGTTTTGATGGGTTTGAAACATTCGTGACCTCCCGTAGAGACTTATAATGCATCAGTTTTTTTCAGTCCCCCCAGGAACTCCTTGGTGTATCGTATTGGCCTTCGGGTAGGGACAGATGAGTGACTTTGCCTTCGTAAGTGACCTCGTCCCACACTTCCTTGTCTCACACGTTGTACCACGAGTAAGGGTATTGGATATCCACGAGTCCACATTCCCAGCGTCCAGGTAAATGCAACGGTTGCGGCAACTGGGTCACGTACTGGGCCAAGGTGTTGTCAGGAAACACATCGAGCGAACTGTTACTGGGCAACGTGAGGTAAAGCATGACGGCTGAGCTTTCTTGCTTCCGCTCCCGGCTTTAATAGGTCTCCCAGGCCTTGGGCGGTTGAACTCGGCATTGTGTTCGTCGCGGTGACTTGCTACGTGTCATAGATCTTGATGTACGTAGTTTCAGGGGATGGCGTGATAAAAGGGGTGACGAAGTAGGTGCTCGTCGTTGTGGTGTTTTGGGGAGTGACTCCGGTTCCCACTCGGCTTCCCAAGAAGGTAGTGGGCCACTCGGCGATTGCTGGGTCCGCTGCATCCACTGCCAACGTTGAGGATTCCCCACCAATTCTTGAGCGACGTGTGTGTCTTTCAACCCCTGAGCAAAGATCCCAGCCCGGTGGATTAGAGTGTTTGCGAGAGCGCACCATGTCGTTGATCAAATCGGTGATATGAGACCCCGGCACCACTCGGTTTGGAATAAGCAGTTCCCCCTAGTCGCTCCAACCCATATCAGGATTCTGTTTCACCCGGTCCAACAATAAACGGGCCTTGGTCTTGAATGCCTTAGCGACACTGGCCAAGACTTCATCTTCCAGCTGAGGTGATGATGACGGTGTTGGTGCTGGCGCTGGTGGAGGTGGTGCTGGTGGTGTACTGCTACGCCCTCTATATTGATCCATAAACGTCTTGTAGCGGTTCAGCGTCTGATAGTAGAGTTGAATTTTCTCGTGATCAGGTAGATACTAATCATCTCTTCATCCAGGGACTGGAGTTGTTGCACCGTGGCCGGAACGGGGTAGGGCGATTGCAAGATTTGTAACAGACGAGGTTCCACCAGCATCATTTTTTCGTATGTTCCATGACGTTAGCGTGCTCCACCCAAGATGGACCCTACTAATGGTCCCAGTATGGAGGCGGCTATTGAAGCGAGCAGTGCCCCGAGCAATCCACCTTTCTGTAACACCTGTTTCTTTTTCTTTAAACTCCCTGTCTTCTTCACCAGCGTTCGGAGACCCGTCTTTATGCCGTTGCAATTTCCGTTTCTGCAGGGGACTGAGAGGAACATTCCCTTTTAACACATTATGAGCGACTTCACACAAACACCACACCAATGCCGGGTCCGCCCCGACCACCTCTGGTGGCGCGCGGCGTAACACCCGGAGCGCCGGCGCGTGCTTCCGTATCCGCGTAGACATGATGAGGATGTGAATGCTAGAGTGTTGTGTCTTCTTCTTTTATTTCTTTGGGCGTGTACACCGTCTGGAACTCCCCGGGTAAAATGTGGGTCCGCAATCGAAGTGCCGAGGGTGTCCCTTGTTTCAAGTCGATGAGAAGATAGCCGTGTGCCCCTTGGGTGGCATCTTCAAAGGCTTCCTGCACAAACGCCGTGTTTTTAGGGTACATCTGTCTCGCCAGGTGCATAATTTGTGATGCGTCTCTGGGGTTTTCGAACAACACCACATACTGAGCATTCAAACTGATGTTGCGGTGCTCTTTGTTCTCACTGAAGAGATTCTGGACGATGTAGATGATGCTCAACCGACGATGATGGCTCCCTCTCGTAAAGAGACGCGTCACCCGACTGTCCGTTTCGGCCATCAGATCGTCTACCACCACCAACGTGTCTTCTGGGGTATCCTCTGGGGGTAATCCTTCCACCAAGGTGAGTCCAGGTATGCGTGCCAGTTCCTCGTACGCAGGCTGCCAAGCTCCATAACACCAGAGGATGCGAGCCACGAGAGGTGAAATGAGGGCCGACCCGTGTTGGATGAGACGTTGAACGAAGTGTGTTTTTCGCGACGCGGTCGGTCCAGCGATGAGACACGTGAAGGGATGCTGCCACCGAGGATCCATAGGATATTTGGTGATTTGCGCCAAGCGTTCAGAGGCCCACCACCGTTGTCGTGGATCCCACCGGTGGTCGTAGTCCTGAGGGTACCGTTGACGTAGTAAACGTGGTACTATACCCACTCTAGACATTAGAGTCGTCGTGGGAGTCCTATGATGCCGTGGTTTTGCCCTGGTAGCTGTGATGGTGGAAGATGATGCTGGTGGCTCGCTCCTGAGGGTAGGACTAGGCAGGTACACTGGTGGTACCCTGGTGAAGTTCCGCAGAGTAGTAGGAGAGATGGTGGCGGTGGTGTTGGGTGATTGCACTTGACGTTGGGGGCAGCTATTGGACGAGTGGATGGTAGGTTGAAACAGGATATCAGGTACGCCAAGTCGTAGAAGACTCCTCCAAACAAGGCACCCAGAAGCGCTAGTATACACACGATAGTGCCGACTTGTCCTTTTCGAGTCCGCAGCAGTAAGGGAAGATGTGCACTATCCATGGTACCACCCTAGACTGAACGGTGTAGGAGACGTGAGATAGAATTTATAGCCGTTTCATGTCACGGGCTGAGACCCAGAAATTAAACGAACTGGGCCAACCTTGCCATTTGACGAAATGATATGGGATGCCACGTCGACGTTCCGTTTTCAAAATCTTCTCCGCCGTGTAGTAGTCTTTCTGTGTTTTCACCACCGGTTGTAATTCTGCCTCGTAAAACGTGCCTTGTAGTGCTTCTCCGTGTAGATCTTTCAGTTGATAGACATGTGGGTTTCGGGGCGTATGGCGAACAATGACAAAGTGCTCGTCACACCAGTTGGGCAAGTAACTTTTCTCAAATCGTCCTTTGACTTTACTGATCCGTACCACATCTCCACGTTTATAACGGGGTGAAGTTATAGGACTATCGAGTTCTATCGAGTACAGCGTACGGCGCACTTGATGTTTGTTGCCTTCCGTCACATCAAGGGGAGCCCGCTGGATACTGCGATGATAGGCTCGATTGTACCCTCGGACTGGTTGAGGTAGCACATGGATGTACCGTCGGGTGTTTTTGGCTGTAAAATACTTGTACATCCGACCTTTCAAGGTCCGATTGAACCGTTCCACCACAGAGGCTTTGGTATCGTTGTACGTATGGAAGAAAAACACCTTCTGTTTCTTGAGAAAGGCTTGAAAGTATCGGTTGAGAAATTCTGTGCCTTCGTCCTTTTGCAAATAGAGGGGTTTGCGACCCGTCTTGAAAATCTGCTGGAACGCCCGTACCAGATTCTCTCCAGTTTTGGTCCTGATGGGTACCACCCACGCGTACTTGGATAAAATATCGATACAGGTCAACATGTACCGATGTCCATCATTGTGGGCAGCAAATCGACTCATATCGACCAAATCGGCCTGCCATTGTGCGTCTATACCTCCACCGGCTTCCCTTTCGTGTAGCCCACCAGGTTGCGCTGTTGTGTGTTCGCTTCATGGTAAGACACTGACACTCTAGCCTGTGTGCACCCTATAGATATAGTACTTCATCGACAATGGGGACTACTTCTTCCAAGGTCGTCCATAGATCAGGGTCCAGGGTAAAATGTCATCCTTTCAGACAGATGAGCTGAGCAAAAAGGGAGCCGCGGAAAATGTAGACCTGGTGACACAGGTGAAAGCTATCACCGTCCAGTGTACCCTTTAACACACGTTTCAAGGTGGTCCATACCTCCGGGGACAAAGAGACGTAGGCTTTAGGTCCCCACACAGCCCGGTTATCGATGAGGTCGACTCGTTTGGGGTACAACAATAGGGTGGAGTCAGGTGTAAGAGTCCGGGTAGCCACAGAGTTCGCTTCGGGGTGAAGTAAGTCATGGACGTCGGGGCTAATAGCTTTCAGCGTCATCCATAATGCAGGACGGAGTGTGATATAGGCGCCACCATGCTGTTCTATCCGGGGGAAAAAAAATCATCTCCACCACTGCGTATGTAGACACCGACTCCTTCGGGCTCTTTCCCCTGTAACAACCGTGTCAATAGAGCCCGGCCTGATAGGGATAAAAATATCTTCACCTCCCGGGGTTGTTCTTCGATGAGCTCCAGGTGATGGTCATTGACGATAAGGTATCCGTCGGAGGTCAGTTGGAACAACGCAAGCTCACCGTCTGCTCCGCACACTGCCATGGTGGTGAATGACAAACACCGGCTAGGAGGCCTGTGTATATAGAGTAGTACATAGTGCGCTTCCTCTACATGCGCTTTTTTTTATACTACACCATGTGAGTCCATAGTGACTAGCCTCTGCACCGCAAATAGGGCTGGACATGTACTTTTTTATACTACTAATATTCCTTCTTCGTATAATTGTCCCCTAGTCCGTAGCCGTACACTTTATAGTTTTATAACTCTCTATCCTAGTCCGTAACCGTACACTATATAGTTTTATTTTCCATTGCCCCTCTACCTTCGTCAAAGTCCTTCATGATTCGGTGGTGTAATGTTATATGGATAGGAATTCATTTAGCCTAGAATTTCCTATAGCGGAGCTTGGTCAAAAAACGAGGATTGTAATGTTAACCCAGAAGGTATGCAGCGGCTTATTGGACCAATCAGCGTCAGTTATTTCAACCAATCGATTTGGCGGAAACAGAACCAATGAAAGAGGCTCGCTCTCTTTCAAAAAGCCAATGACAATCCACCCTATTCAGCATAAAAACCCTGAGCGAGGCGCGGGAAAGCGCATTCAATCACAATCTTTCTAAGTGTAAAAACGTATTGAAGATCATGAACCAGGTGACCTCAAGGGGCCAGCAAGGTGGAGGCGAGAAAAGAGAAAGAGGGAACGTCGAGATCTCGCCAAAGCCGTAGAAGAATTTTGGTTGGCGGAGGTGCGACGGTGGATGCAAGAAAATACTAGGGAAATGACACCCCTGGCATGGGTGGACCTCCACCATCTGCTGACCAGAGCCCCGGACGATCTGCAGGGTGAGGACTGGTTGGACAGCCTGCAGGAGCTGTTGGTAGAACAACAACCCCAGCCAGTCCTCGAGGAGGAACAACCCCGGCCTCATCCCCAAGTCCAGCTCGAGTTCATCGATATTCGGGAGCTGCAGGAGCAGCGCCAACAAGAACAACAAGTGGCCAGGGCGTAATATTCTTTTCAAGATCAAAAACGACGGCCCTTTTCAGGGCCACCCAGTCTTCCGAAAGGGGACTTCTAACGCGGCACATTCAATTAAAATCAGGCCCTACCTTTGTCAATCTCCTCTCCTCTATGATTACCAATCTCCACCTCCTCACGCCAACAAAAATACCCATCAAAGTCCCTTTTGAGGGCCAACCCAATCCTCCGAGAGAGAACTTGTAACGTTGCACATTGAAATAACACCAGGTCCTACGAATGCCAATCTCCTCTCCTCTATATTCTATGATCATTACCAATCTCCACCACCTCAAAAAAATTACACATTCAACTATAGAACATCTATGACAATCTCCCACACCTTATACCCCACAACTATTGTAAAAGTCCACCATGACCAATCTCCACCTCCTCACAACAAATTTTTTTTTTACACTCGGCTTTTTCGGGTATACTCGGTATATCTATTAGAGTAGTATATTATTACCGTACATTCATACTAATAGTGTGTGGGTGTTATTTTTTTTACCTGGGTGCTGTTAGTAAGAAGTTTCACATTCACTAAGTGTTATTTACCTATTTACCTAGGTGCATGCATGTAGGAGCTGATGTTTAGTTTTGTGCTAATAGAAAGCCTTCCCCCTTTCGGGTGTAATTGGTGGTCCTGATAAGGACCGTTAGGCGGGTGTAAGGATTTTACCGATTGGAGCAGTTCGTCCTCCTCTTGGCGCATAGGGGACATATCAGCGTGACGAATGCACACGGGATGGGCTTGCAACTGGACGTAGGGGGTGGTGCTCGTGCAAGTTTGGCGATACAGCAGGGACATAACGCTTGATGTCCACAGGGAAATAGGGCAAATTGGCGTAGTGCCTAATACATTTGACACAGGATAATTGCTTTACCACCCCCAATGTTGTGTCCCTGTGCATTCTTGTTATTTCCGCGCAGTAGTAGTCAAGATATCGCTGCTGCGAAACTGCCGTCTGTTCTTTTTCATTTTCTTGTTCTTTATCTTCTTCTTTTTCTTGTTCTTTATCTTCGTCTTGTGTGGTGCCATCGATATCGATGAATTCACCGGTTGCTTCGTTAAGATATTGCCGCTGTTGTTGCGAAACGGTCGTCAAAGTGTTCCCCCCATCCGCCGTCTGTTCTTCTTCTTTTTCTTCTTCTTCTTCAATATCGATGAATTCACGTGTTGCATGGTGAAGATATTGCCCCTGTTGTTGCGAAACTGTCGTCAAAGTCTTCCTCCCATCTGCCGTCTGTTGTTCTTTTTCTTCTTGTTCGGCTTCTTTGAATAGGTCTTGTAATATCTCATCAAGCCAGGACTCGTTAGTACTATTGTCAACTCCATCGATATCCATGTATTCACCTGTTGCGTAGTGAGCCATCATGTAGTTCAAATTAATGTGTAGCAGACGACACACAGCGCGCCTTTTATAGTCTAACCGCAGAGCACCCGTATGAGGGCGCGGACGTCACCGAAACCTTCACACTCACGGCCTCCCGCTCAGACCCGATTGTGTTTCTCTTCGATCTTGAAACCGGCCTCATTTTTCAATAAACGCGAGTTGACGTGTAAAACAATTTTAAACTTCAACTTTGGGAGATTATAGTGTATCGCTGAAAAATTCAGAAGGCTCATGGCAGGATAAATATATTTTTTTTCTCATTTTCTCGGTTTTAGACCCGTATGGTTATGGGTGTGTTTGTGTGAAAAGCACGGTAAATTTGAAATAAACCTGCTTACGTCTCTAAAAACAGCAGGTTTGTTGATGGAGAAGTGTGAATTTTTTCCTGCCAATCTTGAAACGGTAACACAGCCATTGACACTCATAGCTGTACATACATTCGCTCCCATACTGTATATAGCTCTGTTACCGTAGACGTTCACTCTTCAACACGATGAACACGAGAGAATCGACCGAAGCTTTGAGGGTAGTAATTCGAGATGGAGAACAACAAGATCCTAGACGGATTCACTTGACCGGAGAAGAAGAACATGTTACATTCATTACGTCCTTGCAGATCGCTGAAGCTCAGATTGCTGAAGCTTTCAGGACGCGAAGCAGACAACAAGATATGGAGATAAGGGACGCTTTGGAGGAAGATGACGATGATGATGATGATGATGATGATGATAATGATACAGACATAGAAGATGTACAGGGGGGGTTGGAGTGGTTAAACACTAGTCGACCACCAGAAACTACAGCTTCGCCTCCCACCGCGATGGCTACCACAACGATGGCTACCACAGCGACGGCTACCGCAAGGGATGTGACAACATCACCACCAGAGATAAGCCGCATGAGACAACAAATTCAAGAATTAGAAGACGAAAAGACTGCACTACGTCTACAACTGGATAGAGAGACGAAGAGATCAACCTGTACCGTGTGTCAAGACCAAGGGACGATGTACGCCTTTTTAATGTATTTTTAGTATGTGTACTAAGCTTAACATGCATGGCGGACTCGTGCCAATACGCAGAGACAGATTACTTTCATATCAAGTTACGATGCCCTGTGTGTCGGGGATGGGTATCAAACATCAAAAGAATATTCCGGTCGTGAAGTGACGGTGTGATGACCAACCCGCTGTACTTTCCAAATTCCCTTATTAGGGCCACACCAATTACACCCGAAAGGGAGAAGGCATTCTATTAGCACAAAACTAAACATCAGCTCCCTCCCCTGCATAGAGTGAACACTGACACACATTAGTTGAATTTCTAATATTTATTAACAACACAGTAGAATGAATATAAGGTTTTCACCACAGTGTTTAATTTTCTAATAGAATTATACGCTGTCAAGGCGCTTAAATGAACATAGAACGAACATAGAATGTAGGAATACGGTAATGTCTGAATGTTCAATATTTATCCAACAAGACTTGTTTGAACTCAGCCGTGTCTTTCCTCCCCTGGTGCACGTATATGAAGGTGGCAATCTGTTCACGTAGAATTCTCGGTGGACAGGCAGCTTGCATCCCCGCCGCGATTTGCACCTCGTTGATGTCGTGTAGTGCCTCAGTCATCAGCGCATCTGACGGTACCATATTGTCCAGACACGTATGCGTGTTGAAGAGACCGTTCTTGTTCTGACAGCCTGCGCATTGTTCGATACGCAAGTGTCGAATGCGGGGTCTGAGATGATCCTGATGATGTACTTTTTATAGATATACTCAGACACCCGGTCAGACAGGGCTTCATGAATTTCGGCTGCCAGACTTTGAAGTTTACGCCACGCAGGTATTTGCAGGGTGACTCCCTCAGGTAAGGGAATACGCGTATCTTGCCTCAACTTCCATTTACGAATATGCACCAGCTTATTAAAGTGCACTTGCTCTTCTTTCACGCTTACAGTTAAATAGGGAGTGAGCTTCCAAGTGTTCATCTGGGCCGCCTGGTAGGCCTGCTGGATGATGTCATTCACCTGCTGCACAGACATAGGAAGTAGCACATCTTCCTCCGCTTGCTGAGGCACTTGCTGGGGCACTGGCTGAAGCACTTGCTGAGGTATTTTTAAAGGTGTTAGTTGGGGACGGGCACGTTTGGCAGGTGGACCGGACTCTTCGTGGGTACGTTTGGTACCTCTACTCTCTTCGGAGATGTCGTAGTCGATGAGTAAGATTTTATCTTCTGGTTCCTCGGGTTGAAGTAGAGACGCTATTCCTTCACTGCCCGTCTTCTTCAGCGCCTCGAGGAAGGTCTGAAATGCTAAGGGGCCACGGCATGGTATGAGGTCGATGAGGTCTCTGTCTCGCGCCATATCTTATATCGGTCACATGCTGCATCTCATCAACGATATGGATACGGTGCTGCAGAAGCTTAGCTCGGTGGGATGGCTCCATGGCTGTTGGCTCCACTGGTAAGGCAAGTAGCTCCTCTCGTCAGATAGGCTCAGGCTGGTGAAGTTGCACTGGTGAGGCTCAGCCAAGTAGCTCCTCTCGTCAGATAGGCTCAGGCTACGCAGGTCAATCAGGTTAATGAATGCAGCAATGCCCTAAAAAGAATAGAAGTACCCGGATGTAGGCGCGGACGTGAAGTACCCGGATGAAAGACACGGACGTCAGCGAAAAAACCCCACATACAACTCACTACATGCAGCCGCCTCCTGAAGAACCTCATACACACCCGGATGCAGGCGCGGACGTGAAGGGCCCGGATGAAAGACACGGACGTCAGCGAAAAAAAACCCCCACAGACCGCTCACTACATGCAGTCGCCTCCTCAAGAACCTCATACATACCCGGATGCAGGCGCGGACGTGAAGTGCCCGGATGAAAGACACGGACGTCAGCGAAAAAACCCCACATACAGCTCACTACATGCAGTCGCCTCCTCAAGAACCTCATACATACCCGGATGCAGACGCGGACGTGAAGTGCCCGGATGAAAGACACGGACGTCAGCGAAAAAACCCCACATACAGCTCACTACATGCAGTCGCCTCCTCAAGAACCTCATACATACCCGGATGCAGGCGCGGACGTGAAGTGCCCGGATGAAGACACGGACGCCAGCGAAATTCTGGGGGAAAACCCCACAGACAGGTCAGTACATGCATTCCTATCATGTTTCCTATCCAGGTCACGCCCGATTCACGCAGACCGGAAGTGACGTCATATAATTACCTGCGCGTGCGCAGTGACGAGCCAAAGGCTTTAAATCACCTTTGTATACCACTGATGTCATCGTGAATCTCTCGGGTGGACCATCCGACTGGGCTAGTGTGTCGTCCGTTTTCAACATTCTGCGCATGCACAGACAGGGTGCAGGAGGAAGAAGAGTAGGAGGGAGGAGGAGGAGGAGGAGGAGGAGGAGGAGGAGTGAGTGAGAGTGAGGCGTACCCAACGCATTGCCGCACTAACGATGGTGAGTGAGTGACTGACTGATTGAGCGACTGTGCATTGCCGCACTACCGATGGTGAGCGAGTGAGTGACTGACTGAGCGAGTGAGTTAGTGGTGTGTAGTGGTGTGTGTGGTGGTGGTGGTAGTTTACGGCGGTGGTTTTTGACGGACGTTAATGCGTCAAGATAGGGCGTTAAGGCGTTGAGACGGGCGTTAAGGCGTAACAACGGGCGTTAACGGGCGTCGCTGCATTTCGATGAATTAGTGGCAATTACATGGATATCTAGAAAATCAGAGCCTCTGAACTATTTCACCAGGGCTTTACAGTGCTAAGCTAGGCATTGGCGGGCGTTACTGTCCATAAAAGCAAGCGTATCCTAAAGACGTGCACAGTTGTCGTTCCATTCAGCAGACACTCTACCACGATGTTCACGTGTACGATCTGTTCGAAGCCCTCTCATCGCCTGGACAGTTTACGTCTTACACACGTGCACGTCATGAAGTACCCACGCATACATGTGGAGAGTGTGATGTATTCTTTAAGCATCCCAGTCAATTGAGACGTCACCAAAGTGTCATACACGGATCACGCTCGCCACTCTCGAGACCGGATATTTCAGTTCCCGTGGAAATGCATCCTTGAATGGAAGAACCCATGGAGGTCGATCCGCCGCCTCGAATTGAAGAGCCGATGGAAATGGATCCCAGTGTCGAGGAGCCCTTTCATCTTCCTTCCATGCATCCTTGAATGGAAGGACCCATGGAGGTCGATCCGCCGCCCCGAATTGAAGAGCTAAGATACCGGTATCTTGGAAGTATCTCGAAGACGCTTAGGACAAACGGATCAGAGCGAACATGGCCGAAAATTGAACTTTCTGAAATGGCGGGTTCTGATTGGAAAAGAGCCTACGAGAATTGTAAACATATCGAACGCGCCTCCCCCAGCGTTGGTATGATGTGCTGGTGGGGATAATAAAATCCCTGTCATCCTTGTTGTTGTTGTTCTCTTATCTGTTCACATCATGGCCACCACCACCACCACCACCACACACCACCACACACCACTGGCTCAGTCACTCACTCGCTAACTCACCATCGTTGGTGCGTCAATGCGTTATGACAGGTGTTGGGTACGCCCCACTCACTCACTCACTCACTCACTCACTCACTACCTCCTCCTCCTCCTCCTCCTCCTCCACATACGCACACACGGGTAACTGTACCAGGTAGCCGGATGAAACAATGCCCGTATCGCCTCCAAACGCACTTCATTGCACCTCGCTAACTTCCCTTTCTCTACTACTCCAGAGAGATCCATAAAAAGAACAGGGGTTTCCCCGGAAAATTAACCCTGACATTATTTCCCTTGACTTCTACTTTCCCAAAATTGAGAGACTACACTATCTCAACAAAAACATTCTCATTTCTATGACTCCGTTTTTTCTGTGAAAACATGCACCCACTCGTGACTTGATCGGCCTGGAGGAGAGTTTCGCATGGATACCCACCGCGACCCATTCGCACTAATATTTGTCCACCGCGGCCCCCAAACATCCCTTCTAGTGCCCTTTTCCCACAATTCTCTGTCTGCGCATGCGCGGATTGTTGAAAACGGACGACACACTAGCCCAGTCGGATGGTCTCCCCACGAGAGCTTCAAGATGACGCCTCACACGGCTCAATCGGACCAATATTGGCCCACCGCGACCCAAAACGTCCATTGAAATACACCTATTCTATTGTGCATGCGCAGGTGTACGATAATCCCATCCCACACCCATCCAGTTGGACGCTCTCCCACGAATGCTACAAACTGATACCTCACACGACCCAATCGGACCACTATGGGTTCACTTAGACCACAAAACGTCCACATCGATCTGCCCGCCTACTGCGCATGCGCACAGTAACTTTTTCAAAAAGATTCAGCGCATGGCCTTGAGACCCCTCCCATCGTGTTCTGCAGCTCGAGATGAAGAAAACAAGAGGTCACACCTCATACCGCAAATGTCCATGAGTGGGTTCCCCATTGGGACTAACATTGTACACTGCGCCAGAATGGACCTAACATATCCACCACAGACCTGCCTGAACTTTTCAGCAAAAATCAACCCCTAACCTCGAGACCCCTGCCATCGTGTTCTACATCGCGAGAGTAAAACCCACAAGAAAAGAATGACCACCCATATCTCATACATGCATTCCCATAGATTAACATTGGAAGTCACTGGGGTCTTATGTAGGGGCAGATAACTCTTGCTGGGCAGTCACGTGACCGGAAGTGACGTCACAGGAGTGACCCGGATGTGACCCTTGATCCGGACGTGACCCGGATGTCACGTGACCGGATGTGACGTCATAGTGACATCATTGTGACGTCACTACGCACGACCCAAATTTTTGACCCTCATTTTTGCGACAGAATCGGTTCTTTCCCTACTACTCCCGAGAGTTGCCGGAGTAACACACTCGCTGAGTGGAGTAGTAGAGTTAGAAATGGCGATCGTAGTCAGCCGGTGACATCTTCAAAGAAACGCGTCTTCATGAATGGGCACGTGTACTTTGCTCGGTTCTAACAAAAGCTTAGTCAGGTGATCTGCGACGTCTCTTCCTCATCTCAAGAGTGAACTGAGAGATACCGTCGAACTCGTCAGTATTTATTAAAGCAAATAACGCTCATCTTTCTTAGACCAGAACCAATATAATGAATCATGACGTAACATGATGCACACCTTCAACCGTGTAGAACATATCTGCACTATGTTGGAACAACTCATTAAACAAATTGTATACAAAATACAACTTGAAAGTAACCTATCCAAAAACTAATACGCAAAAACCTAACCAATATTCTCCACCAATTTATAATCATCAACTATTATTGCCATTACCATGTCATATATACAAATTAGTTTGTTAAAAATTTGCCAGCGCGGTCCCAGTCAGTCGTGCGGATAGAATACTTCAATACAACTCCTTAGTTTAATACATATCTTAGGGCGGAAAAAACACCGACCTGTGGTAAAGCCCCATTGTTAAACAAAACAATTGATTACATAAACACACTACACCAACCAGACAAAGCAATTTCTGTTTAAATTCATGCTTCAACCGAGAGAACGGGGCGAGCTGCTATAATTATTTCGTAATACGTAATCTTTCATTGCAATAAGCCATAGTCCTTACCCGTGTGAGATTCCATGCAGAATTTCGATAAATCCAAGCGAAAACGAGGCACTACCAATCCCATGATGCATCACGGTCCGCCATATTAACTTCACAGTTCTTTTCAGCATGCTACCGTGCGGTCGCGTGCTGTAATTTCCTGTGCAGATTCAGTGTTTTTTTCATTGCTCTTTCCGTAGTAATTCTGCTTGACATTTGCAAAAGGTTTTGGTGTGACCTCGCTTCATGTCATGTCCACTGCGAAGAGGAATGCGCGTAATTGCGCGAACAAAGAATTTAAACGTTTCATATCAAATCGTGACCCCGGGATAGTTATCAGAACTACATTCTATCCAACCCCGAAGAAGGGGAAGAAGACGTCTAAGGGAGTGGATGCTCCCACTGTCTTACACTTGCAGTTTTCGGACTTCATGTCTAACGTGAATAAGAAGGTGACTGCCGAATTGCAGGAGTTCGCCACCCGGCTGATGGAGCCGATTACGGCTACGACAGAGTCGAGAGAAAGAACACCGACTCCTGAAAACTTACAGGATTTTGGCTCGGTCCCGGTTAACCGGTCCCGCTCGCCTCTATCCGTCCCGAGGGCTTACCGGGAGAGCCGACTATCTGTTTCACCCGAGATTAGACGTCGGGCTCGTGGGTTAACACCCCCGTCCCCAATATTGCCGCTACACGCAGTTTTATCTGCCGGAGTTCATGATGAGTTCTTGGATGAGTCTCCATGAGATGCCGGTTTATTCTCGATCCCCATGTCGGAACCAGGCGGCTCTCCGGGTAATGAGACGCATAATCCACCAGGAAATAATGCTGTTGAATCCCCAGCCTTCCCGCCGTCCGGTGTCGAGGAAAATACGACCCGGTCCCGGGTTCGGGATCGGACTTCGGGAGTTTCTGCCCATGATACCCCGCGTCGGCCGTCGTGTACTCGTTCCGGGTCTCGTTCCCGTTCGTGGTTCCGTAGTTCGGAAGGTCCGGGGCAGGGATACGGAAAGCTGGGTTCTATGAAAAATAGGATTGATTCTGGTGGTAACCGGACTTCTATCGTCGTGGTGCATAAGAGGCATCGATCCCAGTCTCGATCTCGACCTCGCACTCGGACATCGACATCAGATCATTGGGATGATGATCGGAGCATACCGAAATATCGGACCTATTTTCGTAATGGAATTGAGGATTCAAGTGAGGGTTCCTGGAGTACGTTCATTCGATCGCCATTCCCGGTATAAGGATCGGTCACGTTCCCGAACTAGAACTAGGGCTGGTGATCAGAATTTTGAAGAATTCCGTTCATGTGAAAACAGTCTTCATCCATCAGGAGATTCTAGAGGCAGGAGATCTAAATCCCCCAATTTCCAGTCCCGATCACCATCTCCAAATCGTGATTCAGAGACAACCAGAGACGCCTGCATATGGCGTATACATATCACGCCTAGTAGCATTTGCTAGATCCTGTGTTAAATGTGACGATTGTAATCAACGTCACAAAACATTGTTGCAGAAACTTATAAAACAGGGCTACACCACCAAGCGCCTCCACTCAAAGTTTCTCAAATTTGGCGATACATATCGCATGCTGATAGCAAAATACGAGCGTAGCGTGCAAGATCTATGGCGATACGTTTCTTAACTTGTGTCAAATTCCGCTTAACCCCGGGCTAGGGGCCGTATGAACCCATGCACTTCAAGATCCTCATGGTACTCATATGGACAGTCACAATCAAAGCGTGACTGAGATACATCATCCTTTAGATGACGACTTTACAACGAATTCTGGATTAAGAACACTGATCAGCGATACGGATTTGATATTTTTGGAACATCATGATGTCTTGCCGGCATCATTGAAAACTTTTCAAGATGGCGGCGACGGAGTGACACGTAAAATATCGCACCAGCAACTTTAACTTCCCGCTATAACAAAATTTCAACGTACATTATTCTCTTGATGCGATCAATGTGACAACAACTCACACGAGAATACTTTAAAATGCGAGGGTGAATTTCTCGTGGACAATTACTGACCTTTATGCCTATTTCTTGTACTTGAGTGAACAGCCAAGACAAGTGTCGACGTGGCAGTAGCACGGACAGCGGTCAAAATTCTTTGTCTCACTTTTAGTCCGGTGGCTTAAGGCCAGGTTTTCACTTTATCGTGACAGAGTGGAATAAAGCACCAAATTTGGCACACGTGTCGTCAGAGGCACCGAGAACAATATCAGAAGGGGTGCCCCCGATTTCGAGGCCCAGGAGACAATATGTGGCCCATTAGGGGCCCGGGGTCATTTTTCACCTATAAATGTCAATTTTTATCCCAACGATTTTCAAAACACCATATATTCGCCATCCTCTGGGGTAAGAGTCTGAAAATTTCCACACGAATAGTGTTGGCAAAGGTCTAGCGAAAAATACAAAATAATCCAAGATGGCCGCCATAATGACGTTACACCTACGTCAGAACCAAAATATTGTCAAATTTTGACGAATTTTCGATCTGAAATTTTGAATTATTTTTTCTTAATATTTTTCTTGGTGTTAAGTATACAGTAAATATTAGAAAATAATTATATATTTCCGACTCAGATGGCACGGCAGCCCCTGACAGAAATTTGCCAAAGTGGGTCAAGTTGAACCAGATCCTTATTTATGCAATAAATTGGTTGGGGCTACCATCCAATGAAACCCGTGAATGGACAATGCACAGCTACCAAGTGATATGTGTCATACTTATATAGCGTTAAACTTCCATCTACACGTTTTGAATATGTTATTCGGGATTCCTGCTGCTGAAGATGAAGTGACGGCGCCAATGCGAAAACTATGGCCTATTAAAGAGAATCAATGCCGATTAAAGATATTCCTTTTTTACATGAGCTGAGAAATAGGCAGCTGAAACGGGCGCATCCTCTGGAAATTGGAACAGGGGCCCGGCCTCGGATGTGAAATATGTAACCGAAAATAAGCACGAATTGTTTGAACTGGACAATATATAATATTATCAGTATAAACAAATAAACTGGTTTATGGGATATGTTATGTTTGAAGTTGCGGATAATAATGTGCATGCTTTGTAATGGGCCAGAAAGATCGGAGAAAGAGGCATTGTTGTATTAAAGAACATTGCTATTGCAATCTTGTTCTGAACGATCTGTCAGTTCACCTAACGCGTAAGAATGCATGAAATGCTACCAAGATCATTGCTCGTAAAAGAATTACATGGATACAATGTGGGGTATAGCATAAAATACCTTATGGAGTATATCCTTAGTTATGGGTTATATACTGCAGCCAAATTGTGCGCATAACTGATAGCCGATACGAATGTATAAGCTGTGGGAGGTGCATACTTGTTGAAATGCAGGAATGCTTTGAAGGAAACCAACTGTGACTATGATATAAGGAATACCTTACTGGCACACTGACCAGTGTTATTGAGGAAATCTCTATATATAGTCATGCGCGCTTGTATACTTTCAAGGAAGATTCAGCAAGGGACGCCGTCAGAAGAACAACAGACAGGGTATTGGGTTTCGACGAGCGATTGAGCCAAGGAGCTAGAGACAGCGCTTCCTGAAATTGTAACCGCGAGAGTTTGTCAGGAATAAGATTGTTCCGAAATATGTTTTGATCTGAACAGAATGTCATTTCGAAGGCAGGCAACTACTAACTGACGCATTAATTTCATCAGCAATGAAAGACTGGTGATTGATTACTTCAACCATGGCCATATTATCACAAAGAAAGAGACGTTATGATTTGCCAGTTCATGGCCCCAAATTTCCACGGCAAGCATTGCCTGACCGTGATATGAGCAAGATGTGCTGGTCATTCTTGGTCTATCCACGAGGATCCGAACACAGCCGCCAAACCCAAGGTACAAGCAGCGTCGAAATTTGATACCCAATTTGGAGAAAGAAAATTAATTTCCCGTTGAAAGACTCCAGGAATGCAAGCCAGGGATTAACATAGGCTTTAGCTTTATTCAAGCGAATGTGATGGTGAGCCTGTGATACAACTTTTGTTAAATTCTACCAGGCAGCGGAGAAATGCCCTGCCGGGCATGACGACTTTACAGGCAAAACTGTGCGAGCCAATGAGACTCTGCAGTTCCCTTTTTCGCGTCGCGAGAATTCACCCTGCATGTTTTTCAGTTTATGAATTTTGTCTTCTGGAAATGATGCTTTCATAGTTCTGGAGTCCAGTTGAATTCCATGCATAACCATAGCAGTTGATGGGTAGCAGGTCTTAGCATGTTTGATTGGGATGCCCAAATACTCACACAAGTAAAAGTTTGGCTAGCGCCATCTGCACCGACGAACATGAAGTCGTCCAGTATGTCGATCACCTCTGATATGCCAAATTTTGTAGCCATAGCCGATTGCAGAGAATGACTTGAGCTCTTTAATATCTTACAGGATGTAGAGCATCCCATCGAGAGGCACCGATACATGAATGCGGAAAGGCATCATCTAAATAGATTTTTGCCATCAAGCTTTAGTGACCATGTTTTTGAACTAGTGTAATCGCGATATCTAATGTCTACGTATATCAGGTCCTGTTGAATCAGGTCCTGTAAATAGACAAGGCAGATTTTCCAGGGTACGATAAATCGTGTAACACCCTAAAAGTATTAGGGAGATTTGGTTTAATGTCACACTCAAGGTTATTTCACTCATAAGGTGACAGCCAGTTTTAATGATGGGGGAAGCTGGAATACCGGAAGAGAACCACCTCTGGCCCATCGGCAAGTAACTGACATACTTTTACACATGCAACAGCGAGGCTCGAACCCGTGCTGGTTCAGCGGTGAGAGGCTTTCGATCACCAGCGATGCGCCTTAGAAAGCACGGCCAACAAGAGCCCCTAAAAGTATTAGGTTTCTTTCTGGGGACTAAGACTAATTTTTAGCAAACCTTATTGTCAAAAGGAGGAGTTTGGAAGGGACCAGCAACTCGACTTTTCAACTACTCTTTGTCTAATTTAGCTTCTACGATAGCAGGGTTTTGCATAGCAGGTGAACGATTACGCGAGACAGTAAAGGCATATTTTCTCAAGTGCCAAATATCGAAACCGTTTGTGAAACTTGAAACAAGTAAATCTACCTCAGGGTAGTTACTTAGCACAGCTTTAGCCTGATTCCAACCGGTGTTGGAAGAGTAACTCCCTTTGTCGCTGGATTTACACATGCTAATTTACATGTAAGGAGCCAGAAAGAATCCAATTGGCAACATTTGATGTAGTTCACAACCGTGGCATGTACGATAACCTGAAGTTTCATCCTTTGAAACAGATTTGTCTTTAGTACCGAAATTCAGCATTGAGGATGGGGCGCTGGTGGCCATATTGGATATCTATAGAAAAGAAAATAGCCAATAACCTTCATGCGTGCTTGATCTAGTCAATCATAACAGAGCTACATGTACAGAAACCCCTCAATGGAGACTTTATAAATATATATGATATATATTAGCATATAGACAAACACACATACATGTGTAAAGCAATAATACCAATATTGGTGACGCTCTGGCGGCCATATTGGATATTCAACGGGTAATAAAGTTTCCAATTATTGTTATTAGTTTCTTCTTGAGTCCGTCAGGCTCGTAGAAAACGAATATCATGTAAAAAGGCGATTCAAGCTGTCAAATAGTCGCCAACAGGAGGCTACTGTATGTATTATGGCGGCCATATTGGATTTATGCAAATTAAGGGCCTTCCACCTCCTGAGGAAATGGGTACCCCTTCTGATATCAATCCTTATGCCCAAATGAGCCTCTCTGCAAAATATGGTGCTTTATTCCAGTCAGTCACGATCTTGACCGTAAGCCACCGGACTATTTTCTACGTGTATCTCTCATACCAGGATTTACCTATGCAGTGCAGACTATATTGTGTATGCTATGTCGGATAGCAAAAAAAGACCGATTATAAGTTCACAAAGTAGTGTTGAAGATTCACCAGAAATTCAACGTCAAAGGGCTTCTGTGAAACCAGCTTCAAAAAAACACAAAGAAGAAATGGCGACGGAGGGCCAGCTGAAACTTATAATGGACAAGCTCGACAATGGTTACAGGTGAGAAACTAAAAGAACAAATGGAGGTGACTGAAAATAGAATCGTAGTCAAATTCACTACAATCTTAGAGAAACAAAACGAGAGACTTCACGAGCTAGAGAAGGAAAATGAAATATTAAAGACAGATATAAAACAACTTTCTCTTGAACATGAACAAGACCAGGAGGAGATACTAGGCGAAAAGATGAAAATATTAGAAGTCAAACACAACGATAATGAACAACATACTAGGAAGGAAAGCATACGAATTTACGGAATAAAAGGGGATAGCAAAAAGGAAACAATAGATGAGTGTGAAACTAAGGTGATCGATCTATTGAATAGTAAACTGGGTATGGAAATCGACAACCGAGATGTATCGATAGCCCACCGATTAGGCCCTGTACACACCAATATCAACACCAAGCCCAGGGGGGTTATCGTAACGTTTGTATCCAGAAAAACAAAAAATGAAGCTATAACGAAGCGGAGGGCACTGAAAGGTACGAATAGCGTTATTCGCGAAGATCTGACACTGAAAAACAACTCGCTATTGAAAACCGCATCTGCACACCCCCTTGTCCTGTCTGCCTGGTCTCGCGACGGCAAGATATTTGCAAAAAATTACAATGAACAAATAAGACAAATAACAACAACCAAATCAATAGATGACTTGACAGCCCTACAACCCACACCGTCCAGACCCTCATCGATGGAAACCGACACACGGTTAAAATCTCCTGCCAAATTGCTTGCGCCTGAACGCGACTGAGTTTCAAACAGTGTTTTGCGAGCAATCATTTCTACCAGCCTGCGTGGCGCTGTGCTACAAAGTATTCACCCTGTGAGTAACAGTCCTTTACCCGATTGCGGTAAACCCACATTGAAATTGACAGACTCCTCCACGAGCTCTTAATACATGTGCCATGTCATTGAAATGGACAGACTTCTCCACGAGCTCTTCATACATGTGCTATGTCACTGAAATGGACATGCATCGGTACTATTTCTAAAAATAGGTTACAACACTTACATGTATTTTAATATATATATATACATGTTTATTTACAGTGCGATGAAAGGAGTCCGCAGACAAAACGACTATATGAATAACTTCTTCATTAATATATCTGAAATTTAATGGCAAACACTCTCAAGTATGGGTGTTCAAATTGGCCAAATCTGACTAGTCATAAAACACCAGACCAAAACCAGTAGAAATCTATATATTCTCAGTCTTTATTTAATTGTCCTGCACGCTGGGCTCTTCAACATTACCTGCTGCTCGCTATGTACCCATGTTCTTTGTGTACTTATTCTTATCAAGCTCTTGTTTTTTTTATTTCATGCCTACATACCGACAATGAATGAAATCTAACTCAAACGATTAGGCTGACTTGATTCCTTTCTCGTGCCTTTTACTTTAAAATACGAATTTATTTTGTCTTGATTTATCTGTCAGTCACCTATGGAGATTGTTTTGGTGTTAAACCGCTACTACCAAAGCATGAACAAACAGGAACTATCTTGATCAATTAAAGCTTTTAATTATTTCTACAAGCTTGATACATTACATTTAGAGCTGTCGGTAGATATTGCGTGTCTTCTTATTTTAGTGGTATTTGATGCCAAATGTTATATTTACTTGTACATATTTTCTAACTTTGTTACTGCTGTGTTACATAAACTGTCAGGCGTACGTATTTGCAAAACATATAGGTAAATGTACGTCCCAATCGACAATATATGATGTTAAACTTGTGATTGAAATAACTATATGTAAATACGAAAACGTGCACTTTTGTCACTGTAACATGGTCTCACTAGGCACAACGAATGTAAACGAACCGATTTTATTTTTTGAAATACATGCATATAAATTAGATAAATATAAATACATGTGCTCTATTACAGCTTGCATACTAAATCAAAACAGTATATACTACTAGTGTCTTCTCTTGTCCCTATCCGTTTGCCTTCGAACCTTGTTAGAAACTTGTTAGAAACTTGTTAATTATTGAGCAATATGATACACATTGAGGTTTATAGGGCAAGGATAGGGATGTTCTATCTCAAGTCATGTAATAGAAAACCAAGTAAATGCAAGCAGGTTAGATATTTGTATCATCCATTCAACACTCCCAGCATTATCAAATCAAACGTAGATCAAACCGACCCATTTCACTGGTGTCCCAGTCAGTATAGATTAAAACCCTTACTTTGTAAACTCGTTTTGATCCTAGCTATTTTTTCAGCAGTCTTGTTGGCTTCCGGTACAGAAGGGCATGCTAGCTCAATTATACCAAAGTCATCGATGCCTGTTGATGGTATTCTTTATTACAATCTAAGGCAAACACGCAACAAATTACATCCATTCTATGGAACAAATGTTGATTTGTCGTACCTGATCTTAGTGTGACGAAAATGCCCATGACCTGGAGAATGTTATTTTCGTTCTAATGCTGACAGTGACAGTGTAAATAGCATTGTGTATGGACCGATAATGGTGGATATTCGACTTACCTGTATTAACTGTGCGCTGAAACTTTCAGCGAGGGACGTGTAAATATCCCTGACACGCATCTTGCATCGAAACCGGGCGAGAGAAGTCGAACTCTGCTGATCTGACACGAAATCCAACACCGCCTGAGTCTATACTTTCGTTTTATGGGGGCTGCCATGTTTGGGCGCGCAAAGGATTATGGGAGCCAGAGCCTATATAAGACGCAGAGAAATGGACGTTCGGCATTCTGTCCCAGACAATCGGCGGGTAAACATCGTGCGGGAGAGCACAGAGACAGGATCGCCGCAAATGCGCCGAAAGTGGCGGAAGTGCCGAATTGACTGCCGAAACAGCGCCGAACCATCCGCCGAAGGGTTGGAAAGCCGAGAGCTTAGCCATAGCTTGGGGATAATAGATACTAACACGCACAGTATCTGATGACGAGACGAACCGCCAGACGAGGATAAGATACTAACACGCACAGTATCTGAAGACGAGATGCCCATCAACGGGGAATACAGAGCACCAAATATCCCACACTGTAGCCCATCACACGGATACCATTTTACATGATTACATATACTTGCTCACATACAAGATCGTCGGCCTTCGGGACGGAATAGATCTAATCACACTAACCTACACTAGTTACCTACAGGCCTCGGCTAGAGGTGACGGATTACACAAGCTTACATCCACTGTACATATTTACACTGCCGCAGGGCTCGAATTATGCTTTGCCGCAAGTCTTTGAATTCTATTACAAATCATTGATATTAATTGATATTACACTGTAAGGTAATAATACGCCCCCGAGACCAGGGCATTATTACCACATATATATGCAGACAATCTGAGCCTATTAACTCGTCATTGGGTCAACGCCGTGAGGGCCGAAGTCAGGTCGCCGAAGACGGGTCGCCGAAATCGGGCCGCCGAAGACGTGAGGTCTGCCGAGCCGAAGACGGGTCGCCGAAATCGGCCCGCCGAAGACGTGAGGACTGCCGAGCCGAAGACGGGTCGCCGAAGTCGGGCCGCCGAAGACGTGAAGTCTGCCGAGCCGAAAGGGGTCGCCGCCGAATTCGGCGCCGAAGACGTGAGGTCTGCCGAGCCGAAGACGGGTCGCCGAAATCGGCCCGCCGAAGACGTGAGGACTGCCGAGCCGAAGACGGGTCGCCGAAGTCGGGCCGCCGAAGACGTGAAGTCTGCCGAGCCGAAAGGGGTCGCCGCCGAATTCGGCGCCGAAGACGTGAGGTCTGCCGAGCCGAAAGGGGCTGCCGCCGAAGACGCTGTGGTGTGCTGTACGGACCGACGCCGCCGAAGGGCTACTGCTAGGAGAGACAGTGATACGGAGAGGATTCCCGAGACGATTAATAACGCTTAGATGAACTGGGCCGTGGAACCTTAGACACGGTAGACGTTCCATACAGTCCGGGGCTACGCCTACGACCGGAGGGGAACCAGAGACGCCGTACTATACCACGACGAGAGCCAGTCTGGACGAGACTGGGCCGTGACGCGTCATAGATAGGGTCTCTTGTATATATTGTATATTATTAGTCTTTCTCTTTAAGATAAAGATAACACTTAACGATAACTACCTCTAGAGTAGGGATCTTTATTACAGGTATTGTGCGCGTACAGAGCTGTGTACATAGCAGAATACAATATTATTACTTTATTATTGCCTTGGTTGTTTCTACAGGTCCCCCCATCCTACCTCCTCGATCCAGACAAGGTGACAGGTTGAATCGGACCTTCCTCGTTGGCCAATTCCAGTCATACGAGACTGCGTTCACATCAGCCTGACAATTTGTCACAGGGGCCTGAGACCAGGCCGCCTCAAGTCTCGTGTACACCGCAAGGATAGACGTTTTCTGACCGCTCGAACGTCACATTAGTGTCGGGTGACGTGAAACCCAACCCCGGACCAGACTACCCAAAAAGGCCAAACAAACCTTTATGGATTGTGCACGTCAACGTAAATAGCCTGCGTTATAAAGTTGACTTGATCGAAGCCGAAGTCGGTCATTACGATATTATCGCAATAACAGAAACCAAACTCGATGCATCTGTTGAAGATACAAAATTGAAAATACCAGGTTTTCAATTCCCACCGATACGGAAAGACAGATCCTTGCAAGAAGGCGGCGGTATCGTTATATACATTCGTGAAAATTTGGTGTGTGATGAAATTGACAACATGTTTATTGATGGCTTGGAAGCAGTATGGATACGCATTACATCCAAAAATACAAAATTTTATAAAGGAACATTCTATAGGCCCCCATCAGCTCGAGTATCATACTGGAACCTGATAGATGAATCCATATCTCTAGCAAGGGACCAAATGTCGAACAAATGTATAATACTTGGCGATTTTAATGCCGATTCCCTTATCAGAACACATTGAGCAGATATCGCGCCTGGAAACTAAATATGCCATCCGCCAGATAATCACGGAGCCAACCCGCATTACCCCTACTTCCAAGTCCCTTATCGACCTCATACTTGTGTCAAATCTCGTCGTAAACTCTGATGTAATTTCTCCATTCTGCAGTGATCACCATGCAACCTATGTGTCAATCAAGGAACGTGGATTTGATCAACCCTGCTTCACACGTCATATCTGGCTATATGATCAAATGGATGCTGACGGACTACTTAATTCTCTTGTGACAACTGACTGGGACTCTCTTTTCTTTAGTGACAACAATGAAATAGCTAAAAACATAACTGACCGTATTCAACATACAGCAGAAAACCATATTCCACATAAAATTGTTACAATAAGACCACGAGACAAACCGTGGATGAGAAATGATCTACGAAGAATGATGCGCAGGCGTGACAGAATACACAAAAAAGCTAAACGGACAAATCTACCCCAGCATTGGGAACAGTTTCGAACAATCCGAAATGAGGCTATAAAACTAATCAGGGCGGCCAAATTAGAATATCAGACACAGCTCGACGCAAAAATTACTGACACAAAATTTGTAAGCAGAGATTGGTGCAAATTAATAAAATCATATATGAAAGAACAACATATATCTACCCAGTTCCCAAATATAATTTTTAATGGAAAAGTATCAAATGAACCGAATGATATAGCGAATTTGTTTAACAACTATTTTATTGAGTGTTCATCCTTAGACGATGTTGGTAAAGAACCTCCCATATTACCTCTCCATACTAATATTCTTGACAACATTATCATAACATATGACGATGTGAGAAACATCCTCCTCGGGCTCGATATAAGTAAAGCAGTGGGACCTGATCGTATAAGTAATAGACTGTTGAAATGTGCAGCCTCTGTACTTGCATATCCGTTAATGAAATTTTTTAATAAATGTCTCTTGGAAGAGAGTATGCCCGAAAACTGGAAATTGGCAAACGTAACCCCAATTCACAAAAAAGGAAGCAAAAATGAAATTACAAATTATAGACCCATATCCTTAACAAGTAATATCAGCAAAGTTTTCGAAAAGTGTATTTTTAAATATCTCTTCAACTTTCTTCTGGATAATAATCTGCTTTCCAATCTCCAGTCAGGCTTTATTCCGGATGATAGTACAGTCTATCAACTGACTGATATTTACAATTTTATATGTAAAGCTCTGGACGAAGGTAAAGAAGTTCGCGCTGTCTTTTGTGATATAACAAAAGCTTTTGACAGAGTGTGGCACAAGGGACTGCTTCGCAAACTTGAATCAATTGGAATCAGGGGAGCTCTTCTTGGTTGGTTTCGCGATTACCTCTCTGATAGGCGTCAAATTGTGGTGATAGACGGCAAATCATCGGACCCAAGAAACATAAACGCTGGGGTTCCACAAGGGTCTGTTCTCGGACCACTTCTCTTCCTAATCTACATTAATGATATCGTCAATGACATAAGATGCAATATTAGGCTGTTTGCCGATGACACATCACTATATATAACTGTTGAAAATCCAGCTACTTCTGCCAATATATTGAACACGTCTCTGCAAACTATCTCCACCTGAGCTGAAACCTGGCTGGTAAAATTTAGTGCAGCCAAAACGAAAGAAATTTTATTTTCCCTGAAAAGAAACTCAGTCCGGGGTCCCAATCTTAACCTCGGAAATCTACCAATTGCTGAGATTACCCAGCATAAGCATCTAGGGTTAACATTTCATTCGTCGGGACGTTGGTCAGGCCACGTTCAATCGCTTGTCGACAAGATCTCTCCCATGATTAACTGCCTACGCAGCTTGAAATATCGACTCTCTCGCCGTTCTCTAGAAAGGCTTTACTCTTCATTTATACTACCTATTTTTGATTATGCCGACGTTGTCTGGTGCAATTGCTATCAATATGAATCTGCCATTCTTGAAGATCTTCAAGTAGATGCATTACGGTCTATATCTGGGTGCATTCGTGGTACAAGCGTATATAATAAGTGTATAGTTATATAAACGTAGAAATAGACACAAATTATGTTTATTCGATAAAATGGTCAATGGGAGCACACCAGCTTATCTCTCCTCTCTAGCTCCAGTCCCAAACTCATCTATATCAAGCTATATATTGCGTAATATAGATAATATTACACCTCCTTATGCACGAACTGAATTATATAAAAACTCGTTCCTTCCTTCTGTCATCCGTATGTGGAATAATCTAGATGTCGCTATTCGAGATTCTGTTAGTTACTCTTCTTTCCGTCGAAATCTCTCCAGAAACGATAAAATTGTTCCTTCTTATTACTATATTGGTGACAGGAAAGTCCAGATCATCCATTCACGTTTACGACTTGGATGCAGTTCACTTAATTCTCATATGTACACACGACATCTCCGCGAATCCCCAGCTTGTACATGTGGGCATCCGAATGAAACTCCAGAACATTTCTTCCTTTTCTGTCCTGTATATACTGCAATTAGAAATATAATAACGCAACTACCAAACTACGACATTGACACTCTTTTATTCGGAAATCCATTATTGATATCTGCTGAAAACACAAACATTTTTACCTGTGTTCACATGTTCATTGTACAGTCCAAACGATTTCAGGAATAATTTGAACTGCATCCAGGTCTAACAAATCCATCATAGTTTCTGCTTGCATTTATCGCATTTATCTTATTTATCTCATTCGGTTTATTCACTGATATTATTCAAATCAAATGAACTGATATATATACATATATACACACGATAATATTTGCCTTCATTTTATGGTATATGTATTAATTCATTATCCACGTGTGTACAATATGATGTACAACTGTTTGTATAAATCTTGCTCCGCTGCGTATATCGCAGTATGCCAATTAATTAATTATTTATTAAGATGTGTATGCATGCACATATGCACGTTTGATGCACATACTGATACACAGTACGCCCTTCATATTAATCAGCAGATTTATGTATTCACTTAATCTTATATACATTTATATCTAATTTGACCTATATACTATATATCCGCCAATGTACATTACGTTTTTTCAAAGTGTTTGGGAAAGGCGTTAATATAGGCAATGCGCCTGTTCGCCGATCCCAGTTTTCTTCTGAAATAAATATACAGTTTAAATCATCATTGAAAACTGTTGACCGCTTCACTCTTGCAGGAAACAAGCTTATGTTTATGTATACTATGATTGTCTTTTTGAATTTGGTGCTAATACTGTTATATAGAATATGGAATAGGTCTTTGGATTATGGACGCGGATATTCTCTAATGGACGACGGCTGAATTCTGAATGACGGACCAGACGCTTGTAACCAGACTTTGATTTTACATCGCCGATTCAAGCTTTGTATGACCTTGTTCGACCGGTAGAAATGTGCTAAAATGAGTGTTGTGAAGCGAAAATCGCTGGTAATGTAGGGGATAGATGTCAAGCACCCGGATAATCGGGAGAAGTGGTTTGCAGCGCCCCCTATTCAATATGATTGGTGGAAATCGTAGGAGCCCAAATAATCGGGGGAAATGGTTCGCAGGGCCCTCTATTAAATATTGATTGGTTTGAAAATTCTAAGTTGCACATGCGTAGTGTCATAATTTAACTGTCCTTTAACGAGTGAAGGTGTGGGGCCTGAAATGAGCTTAGCGGCCAAAGAGTGAGTGACTGATAGAAAAATAAGCGTCGCTACCCGCGAATAAATGACTCAACAAATAAAGGCCATGTATTAAACGAATATCAGCGTAAACGAGCGCGTACCAGGTGTTCTCTAAGGTTCGCTTGTCTACTGTAAACAATTTTAATTGCCGGTAGTGAACCAGATAGTTTTATATCAATCAATCTGAAAGATTTCGGATAAAATGAATAGTTGAGTGTGCAGAAGGCGAAAATGGAATGATTCGTGGTAGATGTGAAGATCGTTTTGGTGCTTTTTGAGGCCTAGGCGCGTCAAAGAGTGGAATAATATCGGTTTTAATTTTCCGAAGTTTACGATCAGAGTAGCCTCTTTTTTTAAGTGCCTGAATCAAAATAGAGCAAGCCGACTGGTAATCGCATAAAGTCGCAGAAACTGCGATTTGACAATGCTCGGGAAAGTATAATGCGGATAAAAACAACTCCGATGCAGCAACTGGTGGCTGTTTGTGGGCTTGAAATAAACCTTTATATCTAAAATTCCCATGGAATTGAATCGGCTGCCTTTATAAACCATAACATCAAGAAATGGAAGAGAATGTAACTGCAGGTTACTTACTCTGTAAGCGGATATTAGGCTTTTGTGAGTTCAAAATATCAACGAAAACATGGAATTCGTCTATACTACCGCCTCAAATTCCAAAGATGTCCCGCGTGCATTCGTTGCAGGAGAAGCCATTGTTTGGAAGCTCACGATACGAGATTTGTCAAAATATATCGACTGGAACATATGATAGTTATCAGAACTACATTCTATCCTATCCCGAAGAAGGGGAAGAACACGTCTAAGGGAGTGGAAGCTCCCACTGTCTTACAGTTGCAGTTTTCGGACTTCATGTCTAACGTGAATAAGAAGATGACTGCCGAATTGCAGGATTTCGCCACCCAGCTGATGGAGCCGATTACGGCTACGACAGAGTCGAGAGAAAGAACACAGACTCCTGAAAACTTACAGGATTTTGGCTCGGTCCCGGTTTAGCGGTCCCGCTCGTCTCTATCCATCCCGAGGGCTTACCGGGAGAGCCGGCGATCTGTTTCACCCGAGATTAGACGTCGGGTTCGTGGGTTAACACCCCCGTCCCCAATATTGCCGCTACACGCAGTTTTATCTGCCGGAGTTCATGATGAGTTATTGGATGAGTCTCCATGAGATGCCGGTTTATTCTCGATTCCCCGGGTCGGACCCAGACGGCTCTCCGGGTAATGAGACGCATAATCCACCAGGAAGTAATGCTGTTGAATCCCCTGCCTTCCCGCCGTCCGGGGTCGTGGAAAATACGACCCGGTCCCGGGTTCGGGATCGGGCTTCGGGAGTTTCTGCCCGAGATATCCCGCGACGGCCGTCGTGTACTCGTTCCGGGTCTCGTTACCGTTCGTGGTCCCGTAGTTCGGAAGGTCCGGGTCAGGGATCCGGAAAGCTGGGTTCTATGAAAAATAGGAATGACTCTAGTGGTAACCGGACTTTTGAGTTCTTCTACCGTCGTGGTGCATAAGAGGCATCGACCCCAGTCTCGATCTCGACCTCGCACTCGGACATCGACATCAGATCATTGGGATGATGATCGGAGCATACCGAAAGATCTGACCCATTTTGATAATGGAATCGAGGATTCAAGTGAGTTGCAGAGGTTCCTAGAGTACGTTCATCCGACCGCCATTCCCGGTATAGAGATCGGTCACGTTCCCGAACTAGAACTAGGGTTGGTGATCAGAATTTTGAAGAGTTCCGTTCATCTGAAAACAGTCTTCATCCATCAGGATATTCTAGAGGCAGGAGATCTAGATTCCCCAATTTCCAGTCCCATCTCCAAATCTCCAAATCGGGATTCAGAGACAACCAGACTTTGATTTTACATCACCGATTCAAGCTTTGTATGACATTGTTCGATCGGGAGAAATGTGCTAAAATGAGTGCTGTGAAGCGGAAATCGCTGGTAATAGGGGTAGGGGATAGATGCCAAGTACCCGGATAATCGGGAGAAGTGGTTTGCAGCGCCCCCTATTCAATATGATTGGTGAAAATCATAGGAGCCCGAATAATCGGGGGGTAATGGTTGGCAGCGCCCTCTATTCAATTCTGGTTGGTTTGAAAATTCTAGGCTGCACATGCGTAGCTTAGCGGCCAAAGATTGAGTGACTGATAGAAAAATAAGCGTCGCTACCCGCGAATAAATGACTCAACAAATAAAGGCCATGTATGAAACGAATATCAGCGTAGACGAGCGCGTACCAGGTGTGCTCTAAGGTTCGCTTGTCTACTGTAAACAGTTTTAATTGCCGGTAGTCAACCAGATAGTTTGATATTCAATCAATCTGAAAGATTTCGGATAAAATAAATAGTTGAGTGTGCAGAAGGCGAATATGAAATGATTAGTGGTAGACGTGAAGAAGGTTTTGGTGCTTTTTGAGGCCTAGGCGCGTCAAAGAGTTGAATAATATCGGTTTTAATTTTCCGAAGTTTACGACCAGAGTAGCCTCTTTTTTGAGTGCCAGAATCAAAATAGAGCAAGCCGACTGGTAATCGCATAAAGTCGCAGAAACTGCGATTTGACAATGCCCGGGGAAGTATAATGCGGATGAAAAGAACTCCGATGCAGCAACTGGTGGCTGTCTGTGGGCTTGAAATAAACCGTTATATCTAACATTCCCATGGAATTAAATCGGCTGCCTTTATGAACCATAACATTAAGAAATGGAAGAGAATGTAACTACAGGTTATTTACTCTGTAAGCGGATATTGTTTTTTTTTAGTTCAAAATATCAACGAAAACATGAAATTCGTCTATACTACCGCCCCAAATTCCAAATATGTCGTCTATATAGCGTTTCCAAAGAAGTGGTTGAATAAGACATTGTAAGAGAGCCTTGTTTTCCCATCTGCTCATATATATATTAGCATAGCTGGGCGCAAAATGCTTGCTCATAGCCGTCCCTTTAATTTGCAGATAGCCGGAATGGTCAAATACAAACTCATTGCGATTGGTGTTGACGCGAAAAATGTAAATATTCTTTTTTAGTGATATGGTTCCCAAGGAGTATATCTGTCAATATTTCCTTGATCATATTTTGGTTTTCAGGCAGTACGGATTTCTGTATAGGAATATAATAATTCCCATCATACAAGTGTATGTCCATTACCACCGTAGCCCCACCCTTATCGGCAGGGTTAATGACCACATTATCAAGCCGCGATAATGAAGTGAGAGCTATACGTTCGGCTTGAGAAAGGTTGTCATTGGCATGCAGGGATGGTTGTGTACGCACAAACTCATATACGGACCTTTTAATCGAAATAATTTCGGAGCAAAGCTGATGGTTTGCTGGTCTCGAAGTGGACTTAAATGGAGTTTTTAGTGTCATCATACTCCGCCTCTCTGTCCAGGAAAAAAATTTGAGTTCAACATGTCGAAGAAAAGGATCGACGTCACTAAAATTAAGGGGCATTTGTTCCGACTGATCTAAAATACGTGTTGGGACAAATGCCTTTTTCTAGTAAACTAATTTCGGGTTGCGTAAGAGTCAGTTTGGACAAGTTGTACACAGTGCTAGCTGCTTTCAAAGAGTTGATATCGAGATTCCTATCTAGTTTTCCTGAGCAGGTATTTGAGAAACCCTAGCTAGAAATAGCCGGTTCGCTGTATTGGGCATCCAATGGATGCCATCTTTGTTGTACAAATAGTGATGTCGGTGTCAAAGTAACTAAATTTGCAGTATCTTCAAAGAAGAGTGCGTTTAGTCTATCAATAAGAGACAATTCAGGAGAAAAACCATGTGACATGACCACAGGATTGAAAGTGAGTTTAGCTTCAGGGAAGGACTTTCTAATTTGATCCTTAAAGTTGGAGAAGAGGGATTTAACATTTCGTATGTTATCGCTTCGATCGTTGATGCCTATGTTAAGAACAATATGTTTGATATTAGGCATGTGAGCTCCACGTAACAAGTAAGTCAGTTTTTTAATCGTGAAGCCCGGCAAAGCAAAGATATGCCAGTCTGGTTCCGAAATGGATATCCTATTAAGATTGGAGTCCCTTAAGACCAAATGGGTTGGTTGAATGCAACGAAGTTCATTCCTGAGTTCAGAAAACCGTGAGAGGCCAGTCCCTCTGGTAGAGAGTCCGGATGTCTTCGTGGCTTGATCCGAGAAAGTTTGTTTCTCCGTGGAAATTGTTTCTCACTGGAAAAAATCGGAAGCAGCAGTTCGAGCTTTTTTGGCATCACAATCATGAATGGGAATATCCTTTTCCCTATGTCGTTTCTTATCATGACACGAAGACGGGAATGTGGATGACAAACGAGAGCTATTCGGTAAAAGTGGAAAGTCATATAAGAATTCCCAATCGGATACGTCCTCATCACGTTCACCTATAAGGGCATGTTCATGAAGCTCCACATTCGAGAAGGAATTCCGTAATGAAATCGGGTAATGCCGAAGTTCATTTCTGGCGGAAGGTGAATCGTGGTGACTCAGAAGTTTGCAAAGGTGGTGACTGAGATGGCCAATGCCCAGAAGAAGAATGCATTTTAGGCGGTGGCGAAGATGGTACATCCGCCCGAAGTACATTGTCATCGACAGCTTTCAGATGCGAGTGGCTTAGTTTGTTGATCATCCCGATTACCTTGTTACGGAGCCGTAAAAGGGACATGGAAATTATTTTTTTCAGCCCCTATTTTTTTTTTTTTTAAGTCGTTATAACGGCAAAAAAAAAAAAAGCAGAGAGGCTGAAAAAAAACTGTGTCCCTTACAACTCCATCCCTTATCGTCCGGTAGGTTTAATCTTTTTATGTCTACGGGAGAAAGAGCGTTTCGTAAACTCAATGAGCCGAGGAGAAGCTCCATCTGGCAGTGTTTGCATAGCTTCTTCAGAAGACCACCAATGGCATTTTTATAATGCCGATGAATTGTGTTAAGAAGCGTAGGACAAACATTTGTCGGATATGTTGTGAAATTCTTGAGTGATATTCACATTGACTGCAGCCGGATGGATAGACTTTCGGACGCGGTTAATTTTGTTCGACAGGCAGGATGGGCTTTATTTGAGGTGGAATAAACTGTTATTGTGTATAAGTTGTGTATATATATCATACTAAAATATCTGGGTCGTCCATTATACAATGCCTATCTGTTAATCCTTGCGAGAAATACGCAAGACTGGACCAAACTTTGATTCCTTACTGGAGATAATAGTGACCTTCATGTTTGGGAAGTCTAACAGAGAACAGAATAAAGCCAAAGGACCAGTGATAAAAGTAAAACAATGCCCCAAGGTTAAAACGCTGATCGGCTGGGAGAAAAGCAAAATTGCTAAAAATACATAAATGTAGGAATAAACATGTTATATGGTAGTATGTTATAGCCCGACACCCGCTATATACAACTATGTATAGATATAAACAGTAAACATACAAGACATAATCTCGTAATGTTCTCTAGCGCTTTCGGCTATTAAAAGACTTTACCAGGAGGAGCGAGTGAAAAAATGTATATATGCAGTCGTGTTCGGCGATATTTCAGCCGAACCACGGAACACGTGACAGACAATACGGAATTCGGTATTGGGGCTGGCATAGACGGCATCAAGCCTTGCCCATGGTGTAAAGCCAAACAACCGGCAGATAATATCAAGTAGTTAAAACGAACATAAGAATAAAATCATCAATGAAATAGCCAGAGGTTGGCTTAAAACACCGGTAGAAATGTGCTAAGATGAGTGCTGTGAAGCGAAAACAACTGGTAATTACAAGCGTCTAGTCCGTCATTCATAATTCAGCCGTCGTCCATTAGAGAATATCCGCGTCCATAATCCAAAGACCTATTCCATATTCCATATAGTATTAGCACCAAATTCAAAAAGACAATCATAGTATACATAAACATAGGCTTGTTTCCTGCAAGAGAGAAGCGGTCAACAGTTTTCAATGATGCCGGCAAGGCATCATGATGTTCCAAAAATATCAAATCCGTATCGCTGATCATTATTCTTAATCCATAATATTCTTGTACAAGTCAAGTACCCGGATAATCGGGAGAAGTTATTTGCAGCGCCCCCTATTCAATATGATTGGTGGAAATCATATGAGCCCGAATAATCGGGATAAATGATTGGCAGCGCCCTCTATTTAATACTGATTGGTTTGAAAATTCTGGGCTGCACAGGTGTAGTGTCATAATTTAACTGTGCGTCAACCTGTGAAGGTGTGGAACCTGAAATGAGCTTAGCGGTCAAAAAGTGAGTGTCTGATAGAAAAATAAGCGTCGCTACCGGCGAATAAATGACTCAACAAATAAAGACCACGTATTAAACGAATATCAACGTAGACGAGTGCGTACCAGGTGCTCACTAAGGTTCGCTTGTCTACTGTAAACAATTTTAATTGCCGGTAGTGAGCCAGATAGTTTGATATTCAACCTATCATAAACATTTCGGATAAAATGAATAGTTGAGTGCACAGAAGGCGAATATGCAAGGATTAGTGGCAGATGTGAAGATCGTTTTGATGCTTTTTGACGCCTAGGCTCGTCAAAGAGTTGAATAACATCGGTTTTAATTTTCCGACCAGAGTAGTCTCTTTTTCTAAGTGCCTAAATCAAAATAGAGCAAGCAGACTGGTAATCGCATACATTATTACAAATGCGCAAAAATGCCCGGGAAAGTATAATGCGGATGAAAAGAATTCGGATGCAGCAACTGGCAGCTGTCTGTGGGCTTGAAATAAACATTTGTATCGAAAATTCCCATAGAATTGAATTGTCTTTATAAACCATAACATCAAGAAATGGAAGAGAATGTAACTGCAGGTTAGTCTGGAGGCGGATATTAGGCTTTCGTGAGTTCAAAATGTCAACGAAAACATGACATTCGTTAATACTACCGCCCCAAATCCCAAAAATGTCGTCTATATAGCGTTTATATAGAAGTGGTTGTATAAGACATTCTAACAGAGCCTTATTTTCCCATCTGGCCATATATATGTTAGCATAGCTGGGCGCAAAAAAGTAACATCATGAACAGTGAATCGCTCCGACGGGTAGACGGATTTTTGGCTAATGTATCAACTATAATCTGGAGGCCATCGTCATTGTCAATATTAGTGTATAAGGATTCAACATCCAATGTAAAGAGAAAAATATTGGAAGAGAACGAGTGGGATGATAAAATGTCAAGGAAATGGGGTGTATCCCGGAGATAACTGGCATGTTGTTGAGAAATAGGGTTGAGACACATGACTAGGTACTCAGCTACCCTAGCTGATACACTTCTAGCATCAGCCACAATTGGTCTCCTCTTCGGCATTCGAGGTTGGAGCCACGAGTAGTTGCCTTGTGTATATTTGGTAGCAAATAAAATATTCTAGGACGGCGCTGACTCGGATCAGTCATATATAAATATTCTTTTTAGTAATAGGAGCATATCTGTCCATAATATTTCCTTGATCATATTTCGGTTTTAAGGCACAAAGGATTTCTGTATAGGAATATAATAATTCACATCATTTAGCTGCCTAAGGGCTTCACGTACATACAAGTTTTTGTACATTACCACCGTAGCCCATCGACAGGTTTAATGACCATATTATCAAGCCGCGATAATGAAGTGAGAGCTATATGTTCGGCTTGAGACAGGTTGTCATTGGCATGCAGGGATGATTGTGTACGCAAAATCTCATATACGGACTTTTAAACGAAATAATTTGAAAGCAGAGCTGGTGGTCGGCTGGTCTCTAAGTGGACTTCAAATGGAGTTTTAGTGCCGTCATACCCCGCTTCCCTGTCCAGGAAAAAATATTTGAGTTCAACATGTCGAAGAGAAGAATCTACGTCACTGAAATTAAGGGGCATTTGTTCCAACTGATCTAAAATAGGTGTTGAGACAAATGATAAGCCTTTTCTAGTAAACTAATTTCGGGTTGCGTAAGAGTCAGTTTGAACAAGGTGTACACAGTGCTCGCTGCTTTCAAAGAGTTGATATCGAGATTCCTTTCTAGTTTCCCTGTTCACGTATTTGAGAAACTCAAGCTAGATATAGCCGGTTCGCTGTATCGGGCATTCGCTTCGGTTCGCTGTATCGGTTAGCTGTTTCCCCATGCTGGGGCGTTTACTC
>JAVTVY010012879.1:0-51555 GCA_036873755.1 Hanleya hanleyi
CACACTGTTTGTATAATGGTCCAACATGTGTAGCCAGGCTCTGGAACTTTTCTTCTAATTTCTCCTCCTAAACAATTATCCAAATAAGTCAGTTACATACATGTAAATACAATCTTGTAATGTGACCTCCTAAACAATATCCAAGTAAGTTAGTTACAGAAATACAATCTTGTAATGTGACATTCTAAACAATATCCAAATAAGTCCGTTACAGAAATACAATCATGTAATGTGACATTCTAAACAATATCCAAATAAGTTAGTTACAGAAATACAATCATGTAATGTGACATTCTAAACAATATCCAAATAAGTTAGCTACAGAAATACAATCTTGTAATGTGACATTCTAAAGAATATCCAAATAAGTCAGTTACATACATGTAAATACAATCATGTAATGTGATCTCCTAATTATCCAAATTACTTTACTGACATTTGTAATATATTATCAGCCGAGATATTGACCCCGAGTTGTTTGGGAGAGGAAGACTGCACACTACCCGCTAGAGATGTATCCTTACAAGTACGTGCCCACTACTACACTCCCGTGCCATAATAAAGTTCACAAAATGGCCGACGGTCAGCGCCAGAAAAATATCACATATCTTTGGGGGCTCAAACACATAACTCGCGACCAATTTTATTGAAAACGAGAGATCCTGAAGGATCTTGGTGCCCACCATTGTCCGATAATTGTAAGCTAATGACAAGAGGATCTTTTTGTCCATTGTTACTAAGAACAAACGATTAATTTGTAATTTTGTTTACAGAATTTCGAACCTGAGCGAAAAAGATCGAAAAAAGGACACTGGAAAACACCAAGATATCATCTTTCTAAGTTTAAGGAGTTTCAAGATTTCTAGACAATGTACTTATGTCAGTTGTAATAGTACAAGAGAAAAGAGCAAAGTTAGTCTGAAAGTGAATGTCCGGAGGATCATTCGTCTTCGTTTTGTAGTATTTTTTTTGCACGTGTCATCATTGGGTACTGGAAGCGAAGACAAATGTCTTTGACCCTTTGGCATGAGCTATGAAACATACTTAAGATTTTATAATTAGGAACGAATGCTAATTCTGTTCTGTTTACTGGGCTAGTTTGAGATATCTCTTTTAAGATACCATGCTCGAAAATAGTAACATGGTACAATACTTAATACTGAAGGGATCCGCGCAGTAATGTTGAAACTTCGAAAGTGTCTGAATCCTGATTATCTCCCTTGGATCGAAACACGCAGTAATCTAATGTTGTCGAGTTGTAGCGTTGTGTCACAAGAGTGACGTCCCTTCATGTAGCCGACCCATCGGCAGACGAAACAGTTCACTGGACTAAGAAAACTGATTTAAAATTTGAAGAAATACATTTTAATTCCGAATTATTTGAACTCCTTGATATGGAAGGTGAAGGTATGAATATTCTCTCTAGTCACTATATAGAATATGTCCCACTGTTTGATCCGCCGACTCGTGTGATGCAACGTCACAACTCGGGAATACCGTAATAATATTAAGCGTAACTTGGATTTCGAATCGGACCAAAAAAGGCATCTTGCACAACTAGGCCCCATGTGGGACCTGTGTACCAAAGAATCCAGGAAGTAGTTCCTGAGAATTGACGATAACAATGTTTCAAGGGACAATTCAAGATGGTCACCTGGCGGCCATATTGGATTGTTGAATCGGACCAAAAAAAGGTGTCTTGCACAACTGGACCACAAGGGGAACCTGTGTACCAAATTTGACAAAGATCCATTCAGTGGTTCCTGAGAAATCGCAATAACAAAGTTTCATGGAAAAATCCAAGATGGCTGCCTGATGGACATATTGGATTTTCGAATCAGACCAGAAAAGGTGTCTTGCACAACTAGACCCTAAGGGGAACCTGTGTACCAAATTTGAGAAAGATACATGCAGTACTTCCTGAGAAATGAAAATAACAAAGTTTCCTGGGAAAATCCAAGATGGCCGCCTGGTGGCCATATTGGATTTTCGAATCGGACCAGAAAAGGTATCTTGCACAACTGGACCACAAGGGGAACCTGTGTACCAAATTTGACAAAGATCCATGCAGTATTTCCTGAGAAACCACGATAAAGTTTCATGGGGAAATCTAATATGGCCGCCTGGTGGCCATATTGGATTTTCGATTCGGACCGAAAAAGGTGTCTTGCACAACTAGACCCTAAGGGGAACCTGTGTACCAAATTTGAGAAAGATCCATGCAGTACTTCCTGAGAAATTACAATAACAAAGTTTCATGGGGAAATCCAAGATGGCTGCCTGGTGGCCATATTGGATTTTCGAATCGGACAAGAAAAGGCACCTTGCACAACTAGACCCCAAGGGGAACCTGTATACAAAATTTGAGAAAGATCCATGAAGTAGTTCCTGAGAAATCGCGATAACAAGGTTTCATGGGGAAATCCAAGATGGCCGCCTTGTGGCCATATTGGATTTTCGAATCGGACCAGAAAAGGTATCTTGCACAACTAGACCCCAAGGGGAACCTGTGTACCAAATTTGAGAAACATCCATGAAGTAGTTCCTCAGAAATCGCGATAACAAGGTTTCATGGGGAAATCCAAGATGGCCGCCTTGTGGCCATATTGGATTTTCGAATCGGACCAGAAAAGGTATCTTGCACAACTAGACCCCAAGGGAAACCTGTGTACCGAATTTGGGTAAGATCCATGCAGCAGTTCCTAAGAAATCACGATAACAAGGTTTCATGGGGAAATCCAAGATGGCCGCCTTGTGGCCATATTTGAGTTTTACCAGTGCGGACCAGAAAAGGTATAACTGCTGCAACTAGACTGAGAACCTGTGTACCAGGGCTGAAGATCCATGAAGTAGTTCCTGAGAAATCGCGATAACGGGTTTCATGGGAAATCCAAGATGCCGCCTTGTGGCCATATTGGATTTTCAAATCAGACCAGAAAGGGTATCTTGCACAACTAGACCCCCAAGGGGAACCTGTGTACCAAATTTGAGAAAGATCCATGCAGTAGTTCCTGAGAAATCGCGATAACAAGGTTTCATGGGGAAATCCAAGATGGCCGCCTTGTGGCCATATTGGATTTTCGAATCGCACCAGAAAAGGTATCTTGCACAACTAGACCCCAAGGGAAACCTGTGTACCGAATTTGGGTAAGATCCATGCAGCAGTTCCTAAGAAATCGCGATAACAAGGTTTCATGGGGAAATCCAAGATGGCCGCCTTGTGGCCATATTGGATTTTCGAATCGGACCAGAAAAGGTATCTTGCACAACTAGACCCCAAGGGGAACCTGTGTACCAAATTTGAGAAAGATCCATGAAGTAGTTCCTGAGAAATCGCGATAACAAGGTTTTATGGGGAAATCCAAGATGGCCGCCTTGTGGCCATATTGGATTTCCGAATCTGACCAGAAAAGGTATCTTGCACAACTAGACCCCAAGGGGAACCTGTGTACCGAATTTGGGAAAGATCCATGCAGTAGTTCCTGAGAAATCGCGATAAGGTTTTATGGGGAAATCCAAGATGGTCGCCTTGTGGCCATATTGGATTTTCGAAGCGGACAACAAAAGGCACCTTGCACAACTAGACCCCAAGGGGAACCTGTATACAAAATTTGAGAAAGATCCCTGAAGTAATTCCTGAGAAATCGCGATAACAAGGTTTCATGGGGAAATCCAAGATGGCCGCCTTGTGGCCATATTGGATTTTCGAATCGGACCAGAAAAGGTGTATTGCACAACTAGACCCCAAGGGAAACCTGTGTACCGAATTTGGGAAAGATCCATGCAGTAGTTCCTGAGAAATCGCGAGAACAAGGTTTCATGGGGAAATCCAAGATGGCCGCCTTGTAGCCATATTGGATTTTCGAATCGGACCAGAAAAGGTATCTTGCACAAATTGACGCGAAGGGGAACCTGTGTACCAAATTTGAGAAAGATCCATGTAGTCCTGAGAAATCGCGATAACACGGTTTTATGGGGAAATCCAAGATGGCCGCCTTGTGGCCATATTGAATTTTCGAAGGGGATCAGAAAAAGGTATCTTGCACAACTAGACCCCAAGGGGAACCTGTGTACCGAATTTGGGGAAGATCCATGCAGTAGTTCCTGAGAAATCGCGATAACAAGGTTTTATGGGGAAATCCAAGATGGCCCCTTGTGGCCACATTGGATTTTCGAATCGGCCCAGAAAAGCTATCTGCACAACAATACCCCAAGGGGAACCTGTGTACCAAATTTCAGAAAGATCCATGCAGTAGTTCCTGAGAAATCGCGATAACAAGAATTGTTTACGGACGGACGACGGACGGACGGACGATGGACGAAAAGCGATTTGAACAGCCCACCATCTGGTGATGGTGGGCTAAAAATACTGGAATGTGAGGTATAGGTCTGTGTGGGTAATATATTTCATTTTGAAAGCACTTTTCAACGTAAACATCGATGTGTCATCTGCTTTCGAGCAGGCGTCATCTTGGCAAGGATTTCTCAGTGGGTACAAGCGGTGCAGGATTACAACTGTTTGAAAAATATTATAGGCGAACCAAAAAAGGTGAAAATTAACAAGAAAGATTAGGGATTACGGTTGCCAAATTTTGAATTTTTTGGTGAACCGGATAATAGAGAAATCTTCATTGAAACAGAAGTGTGAGTTTTACGGCTCAAATTTAAGTCAGAAATGCGGAGAAAGAGACACAGGAAAAAATATCCGGGTACCGTACCCTTGTAGGTACCCATTACTACCCGCCAGAGATGTACCCTTGTACAAGCACACTACTACCCATCACAGATACCCTTGTACACGCACACTACTACCCACCAGAGATGTATCCTTCAACTTGAACCTCTTTGCCTCTCGACTCCTGGCAAATTTACACCCATTGAAATACATACTCCAGGAGCAGCCGAAACTGAATGAGGCCCCTCTCTGCTCCAAGTCCCAGCCTTGACAAGCACATGTCTTCCTGTAAATACATGGCTTAATAGTGAAATTCAGCAGGGTTAAATACAATTCAGTCTAGAATAGGAATGGTCATCATACAGCCATATATTACGAGCTGCAGGGTTCCCACCCCCAACCAGGATCCTTTCTTCAGCTCTTTTCAGGGTTCAACTTTAAGGAAAAACCAAAATGATGTGAAACTCTTTTTTCAAGAAGAAGAATGACAAAGAATAATATATTTAAAGGTGAAATGCAAAGGTTTTTAGATTCTCCTCTTTACATTTTATATAGGTTGAATAATGATAGAACTACCAGTCTATCTAATTCACTTAGTTAAATTTGAATCATTTTGTCTGCTAGAATCTTTTTAAAAGTTGGTACTCCTAGCACAGCTGAATTCAGATTTGCAAAACGTCATCGCTTATCTTTCCTTGGTTGTGACGTCACGTCAGACCAGCCGCCCGGAGACTGAACGTTAAAAGTATTGAGGTGGCCCTCCGCAGTTTCGTAGTAATGGCCCCTCTCTAATTTCATAATACGATAGACTGCCCTTGTTCTGCTACATCATAATTCTTCTTGTCTTCTTAATAGCTTATATCTATAATGCCATCCTATTCAGCATTATCAACGCTGCAAACGAGTACGTACAAATCGAGTGCTGGCTTCGTCTACACGCTGATCGGGATCATGGAGTAAAGTTTGTCCTGCCTCAGTTATGCCCCTTGGGTGTGCCTAAAAATCGGGACTCATTTACGGGAAGAAAATCTGACAAAAAACGGTTAGGTTGACACCCCCTTTTTTTTTGCCTTTTTAAGTTGAGACCGGACCAGGGAACGTGAGTAAGAAGTTTAATTGAAATCGCTCTTACAGATTTTTCTGGAAATTGAGCCGAATTTGACCATTTTTCGACATTTTTAAGGGGTTTTCTAGGAAAAATGAAGCAAGCATGGAGGAGAATGTTCGAGTTAAATTTTTCTATAACATAGCAGTGTTATATCTTAAAATAATAGTTTCATCATGCTCTTTCAGAAAATATATACATATAAGTGATTTGGGTTGAAGGTTTTGCGACAACTGGTGGCCGAAAAACGGACCCATAGTCTATTCCATGCCGAATAAAAGAATCTCCGGAGAGCACCCTGACGCTCGGCCAGGTGGTCTGATGTGACGTCACAAAACAGCGTCAAACAAGAGCAGATAAGCGACGCGGATTTCATTTCTCAAATTGACCGGGCTTGAGATGCCAACTTTGAAGCAATTTTCAAAAGCTACCAGGAGACAAAATACTTCAAATAAAACCAAACGAAATACATAGGCTGATATTTCCATCATTAACTAGCCCACGAAGAATATATAAATGAAAATTAGAAAACCTTTGCATTTCACCTTTAATACAAATATAGAAATAATACACCATGAAACAGAATTTTCCCAAAGTTGAATGTACCTCGGGAATATACAAATTGATTTTTTGAGAGAAAATGAAAAGGGTCATCCCTCACTTCTGAGCTCATAATGCCACCTATTTGGCATGTTTTTCAACTTAGTTAACAACAAAAAAAACAGATCGCCCAGTGCTAATAAATGTGCTTTGTTTACGTCCATGTTGTCCATACATCAACATCGCTAGTCATGGTTCATCTGACGATGTTGAACCTTAATTATCTCTCTCCCGTCTCACAAAGCCGAGCCATGACAGAAGACAAATTCACCAGAACTAAGACCAGTCCTTTATTAATAGACTTTCCGAACAGCCTTCGTGATCTCATAATTGAGCAAATTAGAAGCCAGGCAATGTGTCATATATTTCATGCCCTTTGAACTCAGTTGCATGTAGCCGTGACTGTTTTGACTGGAGCGACGCCGACGTGTCATTCCCTTGACCACATCAAAGAGACAGTTCTACAGTCTAGTCTCATTATAAACTCGGCTTGTCTGTGAACACAGTGAAGCATGCTCTAAAGCCGTCCATTCATTGGCTATTATTTTGAAAGATCTGTTTGAGTAATAAATAACTGTATTGCCCAGATCTGTGTGCAGGGCTGGAATGCAGTGTACAGACCTGCATTATGGGGGATGTCCCAGGGCTCCCACTGACCCATAGCCAAAATATAGGGACATAACAGCCAAACTATAGGGCATAAATAAGGATATAATGACCAAAATATAGGGCAAAATCCAGAAAACAGGGCATTTCAGTCACCAACAGGGATAATAACTTGTTAATTACAATCTCATAGGATCAGTGTTTTTATTCAAAAACTCGTCACTGGCATAAGGTAGTAAAGAAAAAACACAGTACAATTTAGTTTGGACACATCTGACTCGGTCGCGTTGTTATTTTGGAGGATTTAAATAAGCCAACTATTCGTGTATATGTATCACAAAAATACAAGGTCAGTACTGCACGAAAAAGCATGAATAATCCTGAAAATAAAGGAATAATAGGGCAAAATCGTTCAAATTTGAGAAAATATAGGGAAAAATAGGGGAGAGCAGAAAATATAGAGAAAAATAGGGCCAGTGGGAGCCCTGATATCCATATATATGAAACAAGAGTCCCATGAGTTTCTCTGGGCAATCACCGAACTACGGATACTGACACAAGCAAGCTGCTACCAACCAGTAACACTCACTGTATTCTATGAATTTTCTAATGTATAAGTTACCAAGCAGTTACCAACACAACTTTCCACACTTGGTTACATATCGGTAACAATGCAGCAAAACATCATTAACTTTATCGGCTACCAAACCAGTGCTTGTTTTCTATCCACTGCTATCTCTTAGTGACTGCAGTGTACTGGAAGGAAAGGCCCCCTTGCATTACTGTTCAGGTATCAACACTGCCCACATGTATCAGTTGACACACATTTCATTAATGGCAGATCTTATTATTATATACCAATCTGTTACTGACAAGAAATTGGAAAGACCTCCCCATTTACTGGCACAAGGTAACTGATTGTTAACTTCACAGTACCAAGTTAAAATGACTGTGCATTGCCAACAGTTCACAAACATGAACTAAATGGTTCGTGGTGTTACAGAAGTGAACTGTGAAAGTTTGAAAAGGAAAGGATTCCATTCCAATAATCGAGAAGACCTGATATGTTCCCAATGACAGAAGCGTGTTTGTTCTTCCAAACACTTGCCAGAATAATTACATGTAGATATATTTGTCAGCTAATTACTGAAATAATTTTGAAAACTTTTTGGGGATCACCAAACTTGTTCATTTTCCGAATTGCCTGGATCAGTCAGTAGATAAGGAAACTGACTGAATATGAAAACACTGGTGAAAGGTATGGGAGGTAACTCCATTCACTTTGCCGCACAGTTCACTACAGGGGGAAGTAACTCTGTGAAGTCACAAGTGAATTATGGGGAGGTAATTCTAAGGATATTTTTCTATTTACCAATCTTGATTCTCTTAGTAATTTCAAGTAAACTTTTATCTGAATTTGTTTATTCTAATTTCATGTCAATTCTTTTATCCTTATTTATGAGGGAGCTATTTTCTGCATCTTAAGAGAGTTATTTGGAGGTGGGGTGCTCTGGGTGGGTGGGGGGCTAGGAACGTTTCAACAAACATGGCAAATGAGGGAGAAAGGTTGACAAAATTTACAGTATGTTTAAACCTTTCATTCTAATCTTCGTTCATAATCAATTTAAGTAGTGCTTTAAAATCGAAATGTTTTCATAGGCATACTCAATGGTTATTTGATGCACTGTTAGCAGGGGTCGAAATATTCAAAATAATTTACCTGTCATACGAGACAGGTGACCAAAATGTTTACCTGTCACCTTTAAGAATTACCTGAACATGCAATCGTTGAAATTGTCACATACATGTAACTCGAGATTAATGAAAATTTAGATGTTGCAAGACACTAATAAATTAATGACACCTTGTTTACTTGCACTTATTAGCAGGTGTTTTGAATGAATTTTGTTGAAGATATATTTTGAACACCAAAACAAAATTATTGGCTACCTGTCAATAGAGACAGGTACTTTATTTCTCTACCTGTCTCTTTCAAAAATTACCTGTCAGAGACAGGTAGACAGGTGTAAATTTCGACCCCTGGTTAGTGTGGGAAAGATTATAAATTTAGGGCACAGGCTTCGCCCAGGCCCTAAAATTTAACTTTCCCACTCCAACCATGGCTCAAATAACCACTGAGCATGCCTATGAAAACATTATTTCTTAAATAAAAGTCATTTCAAGTACATGTAGGCTAATTTACCCAATGAAAAACCCGAGCGGACATGTGTCGTTTTCTTGTTGATGAAACCCATATACTGCAACCGACTGTCTCAGAAACCTTTGTTTATTTTGTGAAATCCACGAATGCTTCCTGTGATGGTTCCCAGCTGACGACAGGAAGTTAAAAGTGTATTCTGCTTCCCTCAGCTACCAGCACAATGCCAATTACGTTAAACTCATATATGCTATATGAAGGAATGAATGCTCACACGAAACAAGGTTAAAATTGAAAACCTGGAACACTTTCGTTATCATTTACCAGCTGAATTTGATTTGGATTCGTTCATATTTGAATGACAAACAATTTGTCCTAAGACAGCACATCGGGCAAAGCAGAATCAAGCAGTAGGAAATATTTTGACATTAAGTATGCAAAGTAGCAACTTTGTTTGAATCAGATGTTTCCGTAAATGTTCCATGTCGTGGGTTATCCAGTCATGTGATGGTACATGAATCCAGCTTATCTTTTATTGATTAGGCTACTTTTGTTTACTACAAATGATTTATGAATGAACTGGGGAGTGACATCAACAAATGATTTACTTATTACATTGGGCAATCCCCCTGATTGGGGTCAGAGCCTATTTATTATCATTCCAATAATATTGATTTTCTAGGGATTTCAAGGAGTTAGACTTTCCAACACTGTAAAACGATATTTTCATTTTTCCAGGATTTTGAAGGACTTGTGGTACCTTGTCTTACAATCATTTTTCTCTTTGTTAATTGTACCAAGTTTTACACCAATTTGTCTCAATGAGGTAACCAGCACCTGTGCAGTGAGGGTGGAGTACATACGTATCATTAGTCCCACAGCGCCGATCCGTCTCGAAGCCGTAGTTTGTGACGGTGTTAATGAGGAAGTCATACATGCCGTCAGCCATGTTAGGTGGTACGCCCTCCCAAGACACAAGGGCCACAATAATGTAAGCAGTAGGACAGTAGTGACCCGCACGATGCTTCACAATACCCATGACCTTCTCGTCTGGTCCAGACCGGCGTAAAATCTGTAACAACAACAACACGGTTGCAAGCTGTAGAACAGTACTGGCCCAACTCGGGCCAGGCCCAGACTATGTACCCCAACCAGCTAGGTGACGCAGTCATTCCCTTTATGACAAACGATGTACTTTAGCAATTCTAGCTAGGCAAGGCAAGCAACTTCTCATTCCATTAATGACAAATAATTTACTCGGGCGATTCCAGTTAGGCGAGACCAGCTATTTCACATTGCCAGAATTAGAATGTACTTAACCAATTCCATCTACGCAAAGTGGTCAATTTCTCATTCCCTAATAATGACAATGTACTTAACCAATTCCAGCTACTCAAAGCTGGCAATTTCTCACTCCGATAATGACAGACAATGTACTTCGTACACCTCGAAGCTTCCAATTTTCAAGGCCTCCTCACGGTAATAGTCTCTGCTTTCAAGGCATAGCACTCCCAGTGTCATTGAAGCTGCACAGATCATTTTTTGAATTTTGCACTTTAACAAGAGTATGAATGTCCTGTCAACACATGTATCGTTCATACATTGTCTTTCCAATAGACAGGGAAATTCTTTTTGGATGATTGAAGAATATATAGCTACATGTATGACAGGGTCAATTTTGCCATCTGACGACAAAGGACAGCACAACTTTGAGCTACAACTTGACAAATTTTGAATTCACAACAATGAACAGGAATTCTCCGAATTCAGATAAATCATACTCGGGATGGTTCATGTATTTCACCCGCTGGGTCGATATATGTGCACTCACCCATTTGGAATGCATCCCTGTGAGTTTTTCCTTTCCTTTCCTTCCCTGGTTTCTACATGTACTCACCCATTAACAATAGAACATCCCTATTAGCTTTCCTTTTCTTCCCTGGTTCCTACATGTACTCACCCATTAACAATAGAACATCCCTATTAGCTTTCCTTTTCTTCCCTGGTTCCTACATGTACTCACCCATTAACAATAGAACATCCCTATTAGCTTTCCTTTTCTTCCCTGGTTCCTACATGTACTCAACCATTAACAATAGAACATCCCTGTTAGCTTTTCTTTCCTTCCCTGGTTCCTAAATGTACTCACTCATTTGGCAATAGAAAATCCCTATTAGCTTTTCTTTCCTTCCCTGGTTCCTACATGTACTCACTCATTTGGCAATATTAGAACAACCCTGTTAGCTTTACTTTTCTTCCCTGGTTCCTACATGTACTCAACCATTAACAATAGAACATCCCTGTTAGCTTTTCTTTCCTTCCCTGGTTCCTACATGTACTCAATCATTTGGCAATAGAAAATCCCTGTTAGCTTTTCTTCCCTTCCCTGATTCCTACATGTACTCATCCATTAACAATAGGACATCCCTGTTAGCTTTTCCCTTCCTTCCCTGGTTCCTACATGTACTCACTCATTTGGCAATAGGACATCTCTCTGAGCTTTTCCTTTCCTTCCCTGGTTCCTTCATGTACTCACCCATTTGGCAATGGGATATCCCCATTAGCTTTTCCCTTCCTTCCCTGGTTCCTACATGTACTCACCCATTTTGGCAATAGAACATCTCTGTTAGCTTTTCTTCCCTTCCCTGGTTCCTACATGTACTCACCCATTAGCAATAGGACATCCCGGTTAGCTTTTCTTCCCTTCCCTGGTTCCTACATGTACTCACCCATTAACAATAGGACATCCCTGTTAGCTTTTCTTCCCTTCCCTGGTTCCTACATGTACTCACCCATTAACAATAGGACATCCCGGTTAGCTTTTCTTCCCTTCCCTGGTTCCTACATGTACTCACCCATTAATAATAGGACATCCCTGTTCGCTTTTCCCTTCCTTTCCTGGTTCCTACATGTACTCACTCATTTGGCAATAGAACATACCCGTTAGCTTTTCCTTTCCCTCCCTGGTTCCTACATGTACTCACTCATTTGGCAATAGAACATCCATGTTAGCTTTTCCTTTCCTTCACTGGTTCCTACATGTACTCACCCATTTTGGCAATAGAACATCTCTGTTAGCTTTTCTTCCGTTCCCTGGTTCCTAAATGTACTCACCCACTAACAATAGAACATCCCTGTTAGCATTTCTTCCCTTCCCTGGTTCCTACATGTACTCACCCATTAACAATAGGACATCCCGGTTAGCTTTTCTTCCCTTCCCTGGTTCCTACATGTACTCACCCATTAACAATAGGACATCCCGGTTAGCTTTTCTTCCCTTCCCTGGTTCCTACATGTACTCACCCATTAACAATAGGACATCTCTGTTAGCTTTTCTTCCCTTCTCTGGTTCCTACATGTACTCACCCATTAACAATAGGACATCCCTCTTAGCTTTTCTTCCCTTCCCTGATTCCTACATGTACTCACCCATTAATAATAGGACATCCCTGTTAGCTTTTCCCTTCCTTTCCTGGTTCCTACATGTACTCACTCATTTGGCAATAGAACATCCATGTTAGCTTTTCCTTTCCCTCCCTGGTTCCTACATGTACTCACCCATTTGGCAATAGAACATCCCTGTTAGCTTTCCTTTCCTTCACTGGTTCCTACATGTACTCACCCATTAATACTAGAACATCCCTGTTAGCTTTTCTTTCCTTCCCTGGTTCCTACATGTACTCACCCATTTTGGCAATAGAACATCTCTGTTAGCTTTTCTTCCCTTCCCTGGTTCCTAAATGTACTCACCCACTAACAATAGAACATCCCTGTTAGCATTTCTTCCCTTCCCTGGTTCCTACATGTACTCACCCATTAACAATAGGACATCCCTGTTAGCTTTTCCTTTCCTTCTCTGGTTCCTACATGTGCTCACCCATTAACAATAGGACATCCCTGATCGCTTTTCTTCCCTTCCCTGGTTTCTACATGTACTCACCCATTAAAAATAGGACATCCCTGTTAGCTTTTCTTCCCTTCCCTGGTTCCTACATGTACTCACCCATTTGGCAATAGGACATCCCTGATAGCTTTTCTTCCCTTCCCTGGTTCCTACATGTACTCACCCATTAACAATAGGACATCCCTGTTAGCTTTTCTTCCCTTCCCTGGTTCCTACATGTACTCACCCATTAGCAATAGGACATCCCTGTTAGCTTTTCTTCCCTTCCCTGGTTCCTACATGTACTCACCCACTAACAATAGAACATCCCTATTAGCTTTTCTTCCCTTCCCTGGTTCCTACATGTACTCACCCATTAACAATAGGACATCCCTGTTAGCTTTTCTTCCCTTCCCTGGTTCCTACATGTACTCACCCATTTGGCAATAGGACATCCCTGTGAGCTTTTCCCTTCTTTCCCTGTGTAACGGACTTTCTCAATACGGACAGCACTTCCTTTCAAACTGAATCTGGAGAAGACAACATTACATGTACAACCTGACATAAACCCACAAAATATAGCATCCGTTCTCTTCACCACCCCAGTCCCGAGATAGGAGCGGGAGGGGGCAGGGCACCAAGGATAAGTGTGAGGGATGGATGACCTGAAGAAGAAAGGAAGTGAGAGAACAGAGTGAGCTAGGAACAGGAGGACATGGTTGGTTGGGGGAGCTAGGACTGAGGAGGGTGGGGAGGGGGAAGTCAAAGCATGAAGGTGTGGGACAGAGAAGCATGGGAAGAGACCGAAAAACAGTAGCATGGTGAGATGGATTATACAAACCACTGGTAATACATGTAATATAAACCACTAAATGAACATAAACAGTACAGAGCAAAAGCTCTATCCAAATCTCCAGATAACTGTGTCAATGGATCATGATTCTACAGCTTCAAGTTACCTACCTGTGCGTCAATGTCTGGTATTCACAATCTGGAGTGCATAGTTTAATAGCTTGTCCTGTGGCAATGCCAGTGGATTATCAGTCTGGAGTGCGCATTATACACTGGTTCTGTGTCAATGTCCGAGATAATCATAATCTGCAGTGTAGAAAACTTTAATAGCTTGCACTGTGTCAATGTCAGAGGATTGTCAGTCTGGAGTGTGTAGAGTTTAATATCTGGCCCAGTGTGAATGTCACAGAGGCTCATCAGTCTGGAGTGTGCACAGTTTAATAGCCAGCACTGTGTCAATGTCAGAGGTTCGCCAGTCTGGAGTGTGTTCAGTTTAATAGTCAGCACTGTGTCAATGTCGAAGGATCGGCAGTCTGGAGTGTGCACAATATAATAGCTGGCCCGGTGTCAATATCAGATGATCGCCAGTCTGGAATGCACACAGTTTAATGGCTGGCGTTGTGTCGATGTCAGAACATTGTCAGTCTGGAATTTGCGCAGTTTAATAGTTGGCACTGGGTCAATGTCAGATAATCTTCAGTCTGGAGTGTACACCGTTTAATAGTTGGCACGGTGTCAATGTCAGACAATCACTCATCTGGAATGCACACAGTTTAATAGCTGGCACTTTGTCAATGTCATAGGGTCACCAGTCTGGAGTCCACACAGTTCAATAGCTGGCACTGTGTCAGTGTCAGAAAATTGCCAGTATGGGGTGTGCACAGTTAAATAGCTGGCACTGTCAATGTCAGAGGATCGTCAGCCAGCAATGTATCAATGTCAAAGGATTGTCAGTCTGGAGTGTGCACAGTATAATAGTTGGCACTGTGTCAATGTCAGAGAATCGCCAGTCTGGAATGCACACAGTTTAATAGCTGGCAGTGTCAATGTCAGAGGGTCATCAGTCTGGAGTGTGCACAGTTTAATAGTTGGCACTGTTTCAATGCCAGTGGATTGTCTGAACTGCACACAGTTTAAAAGCCGACACGTGTCAATGTCGGAAGATCGTCAGCGAGCCAAGGCTATAGGGCTGAAACTTACCACATATATCTTTGGTTCAAGCTCTACGAGAAAGTTTTAAAAAATCCAAGATGGCCACCATGATGATGTCACTGTGACGTCATTTTCAAAAAGAGCATTTTTGGATATTTCACTCAGAATTTTCGAATTTTTTATTTTTGTTTTTTCTTCGCAAAAACTGCATGATAAATTAGTAAATAATAATCTGATATGAAATAAAATAGGTTTCACCTACTTTCCCATACAGAAAAGCAACAATTTTGAAGAAATATGACAAAAACATCACTTTTCTGGTATCCCACATGGCCGCCATTTTGAATTTACCCAGGATCCTCTGCTCAGAGGGTCATGCAAATAGGCTCAAAATGACCCCAATATGATAATCTAACAAGAGCCAAAGGGGCTTCAATATACGCCCGTATATCTGGAATTACACTGGTCCGAATTTCAAGGTTGTTTAATGGCCTTGATTCCAATTGGTAGCCAGCAATCCAGAGAAAGGTCTGCGATTTTGTGCTTCTGAGAATGTAAAATATTTCAAATCTTATATTGGATGATAAACTAAAATGGTCTTAACGCTTGGTACATGTAACTAGGTGACCTTGAAACAAGAGCTGAGAGCACACACATCCCACACTGAAATCGACAATAGTCAAACAAGAAAATAGTAGTTTCCCTCCAAATGGATTCCTGTCAGGCGAGAAAATTGTTCATGAAGGAAGAAAAATGTGAAGAAAGTGGTGAAGTCAACCTTTGTTCTTGAGTTAATAAACAGGCATAAAGTTCATAAAGGACCCCTCTCATTAAATTAGTAAATGTATGGTTTATATTTCACAACAGTTTTGACTGACTGTAGCTGTTTCTTACATGTATCAAACATGGGAGACAACTCCACAGGACAAATGCCATATACATGTAGGGGAGACAACTCTGAATATTCCAACCGAACGCATATAGTTAGCTAAACTTGATTCAGTTTTGGGGGGCTGTGACCTCGATCTTTGACAAATTGATCCCAAAATGAATATGTTTCCTCTTTGCCATGCGAGTAAGATATACCCGAAGTTTGGTATCAATCCATACATGTACCTTGAAACTGGGGATATCGCATGGACAACAAATGTTAACGGATGACTGGACAGAATGCAATATCGCATTACATGTACATGACCTCCTCTTCGACAGGCATATGAAAATGTCACTTTTAATGATTTCTTGATTGTGGGGAAGTTTGGTACCAATCCATACCTTAAAACTTGAGATATCGCATGGACAACAAATGTTAACGGATGACTGGACAGAATGCAATATCGCATTACATGTACATGACCTCCTCTTCGACAGGCATATGAAAATGTCACTTTTAATGATTTCTTGATTTTGGGGACACAATGACCTTGACCGTTGACCCATATTTTGGTCTGTAAACACATAGTGTCCCTTAATGTATCTACTGCCACAAAAAAAAGTTATTTTTAATGATTTCTTGATTTTGGGGGTCACAGTGACCTTGACCTTTGGCCTTGACCTAAATTTTGGTACATGACACATCGTCTTCCCTCAGTATATCAATGGACACAAAAAATCATTATTTTTAAAGATTTCTTGATTTTGGGGTCACAGTGACCTTGACTATTGACCTTGACCTAAATTGTGGTACATGACAAATCGTCTCCCCTGAATATATCAATGGACACAAAATATGAATTTTAACAATTTCATAATTTGGGGGGGGGGGGGGGGAAAGGGTTAATAGTTGGCACTGCGTCAATGTCAGTGGATCGTCAGTCTGGAGTGTACACACTTAACAGCTGGCACTCTGTCAATGTCAGCAAATCAGCGAAGATACTCACCGTTGCTCTAAGATTTTTCGAATGTCGACAAGTGAGGCTGCAGTCCCAAGATGAGTGTAGAATGGTCCCTCATGGCTTTCATCATACTGATCTACTGTAACCAAACATACTGATTAACACAGACACCATGCAGATTGATCACAGACTGAACTCTTTGAGATTGCTCAAATGTAATTGGTAACATTAGCAGCAGTAAAACAAAAGAATAATAGGCTACAATGCAAACAGTGATTCAATCCATGAAAGACAAATTTTTATTGACCAGCCATGATCCTTATAAACAAAATATCGTAAAAATTGAATTAACCAAGATAAAATAGGTCAAGGTCGATCAAGCTGTATATACTTCTAGCCCATCACCAGCTCTATAAAGACATGCTAAAACTACTGAAAACATATCACATTAACTGGAGTTAAATATTGATTAAGTACGTCAAGGCCAGTCAATCAACTGTTGCATCCATATAGTATTAATTTAGAGCCTATCTATATAATCATTCAAAAGATATCACTGTAGTGTAAAAATTTGGAGAGCCTAGCCATGATCTCTCAAGATACTGCAACAAACTAGAATTTGACCTTGATAAATAGGTCAAACTAGAATTTGACCTTGATAAATAGGTCAAACTAGAATTTGACCTTGATAAATAGGTCTGTCAAATTGGAAAGGCTTCTAGTCAATCCGCAGTTGCACATGTAGTATGAATTTAGAGAGCCTGAAATAGCCATCACCAATACTAGAATTTGATCATGATAAAATAGGTCAAAATCATCTTCATTACGGCTAATCCCTTATGCATACCCCCTTCAGAGCAGGACGTCAGATGGACAGACAGATCAAGACGATAATACCCTCTTCTTCACCATCACAATCCCCATCTCTGAACTGTACTTACAAGTTACAGCATAAACATACCAATTATCAATGATTCTGATATACTGGCATTCAAAATGAATAGGGTTCCACTTTTGACTCATGAAACTTAGAGGTAATGTATGTACAACGTTTGGTACCAATCCATGTCATCGAACTGAAGATATCACACAAAAACATAACAGACAGTAAGATGGGCAGATGGACAGAAATCGCATTACACATGCAAGACCTCCTTTCACGACTGGGGTTTGAAAATGAAGAGACAAATTTGGAGAGCCTAGCCAAGATCCCAAGAAATAGAATTTGACCTTGATAAAGTAAGTCCAGTCCAGTCAAATTGGAAAGGTTTCTAGCCAATCACCTGTTGTAGATGTATCTATATGTAGTATGAAATTGGAGAGCCTCACTTCACATACATGTACATAAAATTCAAACAGTCGGTGCATGGAGTACCGATCGTTAGTATCTGACCCTTGGAACCATGGTCAATGTGTGCAAATAGAGGGCCCAGTGACCTTGACCTTTGATCTCAAAATTCAATTGACGGCAGAAACTGACGAGAGAATCCTTGAGCCATAATTAAATTTTTCTTGGCTATAGCCCAATTCGGAAAGGGTTTTATCTCCCTTTTTCCACTAGGGCCGTGCTGGTGCAGAGAACTTCCGGTGAGTACCAAAGGCCCTCACAATTACTTTTAGTGATAAAATATTCAATTTTTCTAGAAAATTAACTTCCTAATGTACACGAATACAGGATCTATCGGTTCACGTAGAAAATATCAACCGACTAGCTTTTCAAACAAATATTCTGGAATAGTTCATCAATATATTATTCAAAATAATTGCGGGTGCCTTTGGTAAACGTGAAACCGAGGCGACTACTTCCCGGAAGCAGCTTTTCGTACCTCTAACCTCAAAGAGCAGCAGTTATTCAGGGGGAGATCAGACACTTTCCGGAAAGGGCTATATCTATGGGAGCATATTGTACATGGTGGCTGGAGATCAAAGCTCAAGTCTAACCCTCACAAGTTAGTTCATGTGGACCACCACCACTGCACAATATCCAAATATTTCCAGAATTTCTCCATCCGGCCGACAACAGGTCTAAGCAGATACATGCCTGTTTACATATGCTGTTATGTGTGTATTCAAATAGACTACTAGAGTGAATGTGTTTATACTTACAGCCAGGTCCACGACAGGTACATTTGGGAACTTCCACTTTGGTGTTCGTCCTCAATCGTTCAAGTCTCTCCTCCTCCTCGCTTTTCAATACTTTTTCACAGCTTTCCTCAATCTTTGTGTTGAACTGTTTAAACAACCCATCATGGAGCGGGGGTCCAGGTAGGCCAAACACTTGATCATGGCAGTCGTGTAGCTCTTGTTTTATGCTGGGAGATTGAAAACTATTATTGGTTACATGTAAGCTCTCCTCTATTGTTCTGGTGTGTGTGTTTCCCATGGGGTGAGGACACCCAGATAATACTGTCCCCTCAGGTAATGCTGTCCCCCCAGGTACTCCTGTTACCTCAGGCAATGCTGTCCCACTGGGTAATACGGTTACTGGCCCCCTTGTCACTTGGTCAGATGACCAATCCAGGAGGTCAGACTTACTTATGTTGGTAATATCACATGGCTTAAATATAGATTGCTTTTGCCCCGTTGTATGAGAATTAGAGTTCACTGTGAGCAAGTTGGCATAATGAAGTTGACTGGCCAGCTCATGAAGAGAAGGAACCTCTTTGATAGTCAGCACTTTATTAGAACATAGGCTCGAGTTCTGCTTACCAGTCTTACGACAACTTTCACAGCACTTCACTGACGACTTCTTCCCATGTCCCGACAGGCTAGCAGGGGAGCTAATACCTCCTTCACTCTCGCGTTGAGACGAGGTCTCACTTGACCGAAAATCTCGGAAATAATCCACAAAAGCACTTACAGCCCGTCTCTCTTTACTCAGTGATTTCTGCAACTGTTCCGACTGCTTGTCACTGCGGTCATTAACATTATTAATGGTATGAGCATGATGATCAGTCCATGCTGATGGCATAGGTTGATCAATCAAACCTGGCTGTCGTGGTTGATCAATCAAACCTGGCTGTCGTGATTGATCAATCAAACCCGGCTGTGGAGGTTGATCAATCAAACCTGGCTGTGGAGGTTGATCAATTAAACCTGGCTGTGGTGATTGATCAATCAAACCTGGCTGTGGAGGTTGATCAATCAAACCTGGCTGTGATAGTTGATCAATCAAACCTGACTGTAGTCGTTGATCAATCAAACCTGGCTGCGGAGGATGATCAATCAAACCTGGATGTGGAGGTTGATCAATCAAATCTGGTTGTGATGGTTGATCAATCAAATCTGGCTGTGTTGCTTCATCAATCAAATCTGGCTGTGCTGATTGATCAATCACATCTGGCTGTGCTGCTTGATCAATCAAATCTGGCCGTGCTGCTTCATCAATCAAATCTGGCTGTGGAGGTTTCTCTGCTGCCACCGGGCCAGACAGACCAGTTTTGCCCGAGTGCAGAGAGGGTAGTTCATGGCCCGATTCTTTATGCTGTAGCTGCGAGGTTATATCAGCAGTGACACTATTGGTCAACTTGTTCATCTGGTCCTGCAGTTTAGACAAGACCTTGTTGAAAGTTTGTGTGTTATAGCCACAAGTCAGTGAAGAGGGTGGTGGAATGTTTGACGATGATTGTAATACACTACTATCCTTCTTCCTAGAGTCTTTCTGTAGGAATGCAAATCCAGAAATTGATGGCAAACAAGTTTCTCCATTTCCTAACACTGTATTGAACAGTTTGTCATAGTGATCATGGTGGCCTGAGTGTGACAGACCACCACTTTGATGGTCACAACTTATATCTTTGATTTCCCTTTTTTTCTCTAAATTTGGCTCCAAAGCATTCATATTTTGAAGTTTTTTCTTTTTCTTTTTTTTCTTTTTTTTCTTCAGCAAGACACCATCAGCTCTTTTCACATGGGAAGACTCTGTATTGTTGTTTGCACTTTTGGAGGATTCTAATATAGCAGCCATGATTTTAGAGTAGATGGGGTATTCAGCATACATGGGCAGCTCTAGTCCTGGAGTTTCCTTCACATCAGGAGGCTTCACAGGAGTTGGTGTAGATAAAGGTTTATTTTTACGCTTTTTTATGTTTCGTTCAGTATTTTTATTTTCCCCATCACCAATATTATTAGAAGCAGAACTGCCGTGTGGTTGAGTTGAACTGCTGTGTGTTGTTGGACTACTGTGTGGTTGAGCTGAACTGCTGTGTGGTTGAGTTGGACTACTGTGTGGTTGAGTTGAACTGCTGTGTGTTGTTGGACTGCTGTGTGGTTGAGTTGAACTGCTGTGTGTTGTTGGACTACTGTGTGGTTGAGTTGAACTGCTGTGTGTTGTTCGACTGCTGTGTGGTTGAGTTGAACTGTTGTGTGGTTGCCAAATTTCTTGAGGTAATGCAAATTTTCTCTGGATTTCTGCAAGTATTTCCTGCTCTCTTTCACGACTTAATATATCAGCATGTGAGCCTTTACGAGAAGGACTATCCCTGCCAGGAATCTTACTATTCGAGTCCAAGGATGGTGCACAAGTCTTAGATAACACCATGCCACCATCCTTAGCAAAATCCATGCCACCATCCCCACTTGATGCATTATGCCGTGATAGTTTTTGTGTCTTAGGATAGCTCAAGTTTGAAGGTATGGTGTGTACATTATTTGGGATTTTTCCACCTAAGTTTCCAACTTCCTTACTTGGGTACAATTTCCTGTCTGTGTTAGCTATTCCAACTGAGGAAGGCAAACTGGACGACTGTGATTTGATTGGCTGGTTTTCTGAGTGACGAGGAAGAGGAGCCGGTGAAGAGCAGAAAGGTCTGTGGAATACAGGCTGCTGTGGTAAACCACCACCTGAACTGTAACCTACATCAGCCTGGTACTTCACATGGCCATCCAGTTGTCCTCCTCCACTGCTAGATAGCAAGCGTGCTCTTTCGCCAGTAGAAATTTGGGATGGTCCACCATCTGACATGTAGGTTATCTGGTCTCGACTGAATGGTGCCGAATGGTCCCTTATCTGAAACATGCAAAATCAAGAATAACAGTTTATGACAATCGCAGTACATTCATCACGACCGAATAGTCGAGATCGCCATTACAAACCTAGGGTAACTGGGCATGCGCACAAGGTGAGGTCACGAAAGGTCATTTGAAACAATGGCCGTATTCTGGCCAGGTTGAAAGTGGGTCATATCTGTGGAACTAAATTGCGTTCAGGGTAAATAAATATCTGGAGCCGTTCTTTAGCCCACCTGGGGATAGTCCATGAGATTTTTTTGGTGATTTTACGCTCAGTTGCACAAAATATCAACTGTTTTCCAACACTCGGCGAATCTCTCTAACGTTAAAAACTTCGGATTTGGTACAAACAGGAAGTTCACGAGACGCTGCGCAGTTGCAAATAATTGAAATGGTGATAGAGTCTATCCAGACCAGTGAAGAAAATATATACATGTCTGCGGTAAAAACGTAAATCAACCTTTCAACTAGTTTTCAGTCATATCATGTCGGGTGTCACGTATACCGTTGTGTCTACAAGTGCGGTCATTTTGGGAACTGGGGGCATGGATAGTATTTGGGTTACCATAACTCCTCTCAAGGTAACCTATAGGAGTTGCGCACATTCAGAGACATGCAGGGTTAGATGCAGGATTTTCGCCAAAGTCCTTGTTTGAAAATAGCTTTGTCGTTATTTGAAAAAAGTGTAATTTTGCAAAATGGCTAATATCACTCAAATGGTGTTGAACATGCCAAAACATTGTCAGTTTGTGTTCTTTGACTGTTTTACACAAACTACTGTGCCTTTCGCCCCTGATATTCACTTTAATCTATGAGTTTTCTAAAATAAAGTCATTTGATTTTGTGGAAAAATGGTCATTTGATTTTATAGTTGTGTCCTTTTTAAGGACGCTGTGAGACCCTGTATCTAACTCTGACATGCATGGGTATTATTTGGGTTACCATAACTCCTCTCAAGGCAACCTATAGGAGTTGCTCACATTCAGAGACATGCATGGATATTATTTGGTTTACCATAACTACTCTCAAGGTAACCTATAGGAGTTGCGCACATTCAGAGACATGCATGGATATTATTTGGGTTACCATAACTCCTCTCAAGGTAACCTTTAGGAGTTGCGCACATTCAGAGACCATAACTTCTCTCAAGGTAACCTTTAGGAGTTGCGCACATTCAGAGACATGCATGGATATTATTTGGGTTACCATAACTCCTCTCAAGGTAACCTATAGGAGTTGCGCACATTCAGAGACATGCATGGATATTATTTGGGTTACCATAACTCCTCGCAAGGTAACCTATAGGAGTTGCGCACATTCAGAGACATGCATGGATATTATTTGGGTTACCATAACTCCTCTCAAGGTAACCTTTAGTAGTTGCGCACATTCAGAGATCATAACTCCTCTCAAGGTAACCGTTAGTAGTTGCGCACATTCAGAGACCATAACTCCTCTCAAGGTAACCTTTAGGAGTTGCGCACATTCAGAGACATGCATGGATATTATTTGGGTTACCGTAACTCCTCTCAAGGTAACCTAAAGGAGTTGCGCACATTCAGAGAAATGTTAAAACAACAGTTTTAGGTAACCCATTTGGGTGCCCTTAAATCAACTTTGCGCAATCTTTAGGCAACCCAGTTCAACCATTCAGCATCACATTTTCCGTTGTCAGTTAATAAAAAATCATGATATGAAGAAACAGAGAAAATTAACAAGCACATTTATCCACACAGAAATGATGTTGGGGGGGGGGGGGTATGCTAAACACAGTTCTAGAATATAAATACTTTTAACAACCTCTCAGGGTCATTGCTAAAAAAGTTTGAATAATTCGAAAGTAACAAATCACAGCAAGCTGGAACTTCACACACATAATTCATGCTGAGTATTAAACAATATTGACGCAAACCTTCTGAAGATTTGAATAAAATTTGTGAACAATATTCGGTACACAAGATCTCTTTTTTCTGAAGGTACATGTACATGTTCCTCCGAATGTGTTTTACAGCAAATCTGATGATCTCTAGTCATCATCTCTTTGAAATAATTTCCAAGGTATGGAATTCAGTAAACAAAAATTTGTTTGGCCATGCAGACTTGTTACACCACAACCTGTACACATGGTTAATGTAGAATAGTTTAAATTCACAAAAGCTGGATATTTTGAAAATAAAAACAGGACAAGTCACATTCTAGTTAGCTCATGAATGTAACTGAATAGAAATTTTGAAAAAAAAATCATACATGTAATCAAACGAAGTTCAGACATTCTCAGCATTTTTTTATTCAAATATTCACCAGTTTTATTTATTATCACATCAGGGTAAACCGGTATTATACATGTTGTAGTTTCAGCTTGTAGTGATTGGAATGTTTTCAACACTTAACATTAATTTGTCACAACAGCAACAATGCCAGACCTGTCGATCCTTAAATTATCTTTTAGGATTAGGCCTACCAAATACAGTATGCAGTCATTCAACAGCAATTGCCCTGACAATTATATAGCCAGTTCAGTCGAGGTGATCATTATCGAACCCCTAGCTGCTCTCTTCTAACAATATGGATCAATGTATTGATAAACAAAGATCTTGTGCTGATAAATATATGGCTTGCATTCTGTTGATAGATTGGACAACACCATCACTGGGATGTCCTAACTGAATGTTCATGCCTGTCTATAGGACATAGGACAGGCAGGCATTGTTGTACATCAACATGGCAGACCGCTCAGACACACATGCTTTTTCATAAACCATAATGCATAGCAACACCATGTGACACCACATGTTTACAACCCAATACATGTACTCTCTCTCCTACAGCTTCAATAGATGTTTCTTTACCTGAGTGGGTCACTGCTGGTAGATGACCCATAGACTAGATTGTACCTGTACGTGTATGGTTCAGGTTGATCTCCCAAGATCCTCTATGACCATTGTCTGTACACTGCATGTGAACTGTGCATCTTTAAGTTCAGGCCTCTAGGCTGATTGAGCTACCTCCCAACAAAGCCATTGTGTATGTGCATGTGCAAGTGCATTTCAACTGGCCTGCAGAGACAAGGGGCCTAGTGCCTGCCTGTCATATAATCACACATGTATTGATCAATATTACCAGGCAGGCAGGCAGGCAGTGGAACTGGGAGCTGTCTGACAGGGCAGGGTGGCTAGCCCAGGGCTGTTATCACACTGCATCACTGCCTCCTCACCTCACTGTTGCCTGGCTGATCTTTAAATGATAGCAGGCTGATCAGATCAAGATTTTTACTACAGTACCCCAGTTAACCTGATTTATAGTAAAAGCTGGCCTGGATATATCTGGGTCAAGTCAGTTACCCATACATGTATGTAGATATGTATGGCCAGTCAATGTAGGAGAGGCAGCGAACAGGTTTATTCCTGTCTCCCGGTCACTCTGTACACATGGACATGTATGTAACAAGGTACATGTAGATACCTACACCTCACACAAACGTCCTCATTCCAAATAGGGAATATACTGCTGTCAAGTTATTGTGGATCACCCGAATATCTTGAAATAAACAATGGGCAATTTAGTGTGGATTGGGGAAGAGATAGTACATGTACACTACCATGTAGGATCATCAAGCTACTGACACACAAAATTGAGAAATCTCTTAAATCTTCCACACAAGTCTGATGGGATACTTATCAAGTTACTTACTGATATACCTGCATATATATGCCAGAGTAAACCAACAAACACATGCAGGTTTTGTAACAAACAATAGAAAATATCATGAAATCAGGTACAGATTATGACTGATAAGTGGCATAACTGCATGAAAATAAAAGTTGAGGTGAATCATTGACAATAGATGTCTTGATGACAGTAAGTTGATTAAGTTACCGAAATTTGTCAGTTCTAGAGATTATGTTGTACGAATCAAGGTACAGAGTATGCACGGAAAGGGGGATAGTATGCATGGATAGGGGGATAATTCCATAAAATAAGGTCCGAGATGATTTTTTTGTACGCTTGTAGAATACAACTAGATAAAAAAGTTCCCAAAATTTAGTAGCTGTACCAAACATGGAACTACAGATATAACTTGCACACTCAACCATATATCACAAAAATAAGAGATTATTAAATCCTAAAAGGGGCACAACTTCATAAAATATTGACCGAGACAACTAATTGTTGGGGTTCCTACATTTACAGCAGGAAAAAATTCCAGGAGTTTTCCAGGACTTCCTGGGTCAATAATTTTAACTTTCCATAAGTCTTTAGTACAATAACTCGCAACAAAGATGAGCAAGTTCACAAAGTTCAGAAACAAATTTTGGTACAGTAACACGTGGCATCAGATCGCTGGTTCTCCCAGAAGATGAAAGTGCAGTTTTCCAAGGAGTTTGAATTTATTTTCAATCATTTTTCAGGACTTTCCAGGTTAGCAAATAAATTCCAGGAGTTTTAAGATTTCGTAGCTGTACCGAACACAGATCTGCAGATATAACTTGTACATACATGTATACCACAAACTTCAGAGATTATTAAGTCCGAAAAGGAGCATAACTCTATGAAATATGGGTCGAAACCAATTGTTTTGTTGAAATCTTTAAGGCTACTAGATAAAATGTTTCCTCATAATTTTGTATCTTTACCAAGCACAGTTAATTGGATAGAACTGGTAAAATTCAAGCATATGTCACAAAATCAAAGATTATTTCCCCCGAAAAAGGGACATAACTCTGTAAAATAAGGGCCGATGTGACTAATTCTTTATTGACTTCTAGAATACAACTATATAGTTTCCAAATATGTAGTAGCTGTGTCAAGTACCACAGCTATATTTGGTTGCATTCAAGCATATCACAAAATCAGAAATTAATACATCTGTAAAGGGGTATAACTCGCTGAAATATGGGCCTAGGGGAGCCATTTTCGATAGGCGTCTTATTACTAGATCAGAATTTGGTCACTGTATCTCAAGCGGTTTTGCCTAAAATGCATTAACGAATGGACGTATGGATGTGCAGACGAACATACATGACGACAATACCCCGAGGCCAAAATGGCTGAGGGGTAAAAACTGTACAAAGAATTCACAGGGTTTATTTCCATCCTATGCAATTCACGGACACGTTATAGATAGTAAGGTACAGGGCACATGTTTGTTAAGAATTTTTTTAAGTTATAGATGTTGCTAATCTCATTTTGATAAAACGGGAGTTACATGTATTGAACTTGGTTTGTCGTGGAATATGCCATACCGCTTTTCAAAGTGACCTCGACATGTTAACAAATGGAACAATGGCCAACCACTTGCCACTATTGGAAATCCCGTAATTTCACGTCACTTCATCTTGCATGACTGATATGCCCAATTTTTCTTCTTGACCAGATGTATTTGTGACACAAATTTGGTTATGCATAGTACATGTTATTCTTGGGTCCCCAAGCCCAATTATGATGAAGGTGTATACAAGTGCAGACACTCAAACCAAAATAATACTGGAATAGCAAGATCTGGTCATTGTCCAGTGCCAGTAGAGGCTATACATGTACATGTGGCTGTGGCTGCTGTAGTATGCAGAGTAGCCTGGGATTATTGACCCAGTTAACGATATAGATTTCCAATATTCTGCTGCACACATTATTTCCGGGTTTCTATGCCAAGGCAGGCTGCAGTCTGACAGTCAGGACTCCATGTGTTATACATGTACACCATGAAACATTAGAGACGATGATATTGATCCATTAGGAGGCTGAGGTGTATACATGTACACCAATGCAGGTGTATGACAGGGTCACTGGATGAACCAATCAGATCAGTTAGACCTATAACTAAGACTGTGCCATTCCCCACAACATGGTAACAACATACATATGATACAGCCCCGAAAATTGGTTCATTGATACAAGTGAAAAATCGGTTACGGTAATTTTGGCTTACATTAATATTGTTCCATTATGATGTTAATTTTTATGCAACCAATTGATTTCACAAAATGCTTACGTAATTAGCCCACACAATTCAGAAAAATACCTCGGCAAAATTGATGTCATATTAAAATAATTCATATTTAACACAATGTTAAATATTGCTGAGGTGAACTGATTATGCCACAGCATTTACCTCAGCAACTGCTGACTGCCGAGGTTAATTGTGTGGGCTGCGTAATTAAAATAGGGTGCCATCAATGATCAACAGACAATTGAGTTAACATGAAATCAAATGAAAACCTGAGTGGTCCATGCCCCCCCACCGTCGATGCCAAAGACAGTATGGCAACATGCAAGGTTTATAAAATGTTGTATTTAAACTGATTTACATTGAATGATGGGAACTTTTGTTTTCGTATTGAGTGCTTAAGAGTCCGAGAGACCTTGCCAGAAGTGATCCGCTTTTAAAATAGTGATTTTTCGTTTTTTAAGGATTATTCAACTATAGATTTCACTTTTATGATTTAGAGAAAACACGAACATGGAGAAATTACTCATTTCTGAAGAAAATGAGTGTTTAAAGTTGGCCAGTTATTAAATCTGCAGGTTGTATTCAGTCAGACAGGGGATTAGCGCCTTTCCGCGATCGCCCCAGCAGGTGTCTGAACAATCGTACTTCTTGATAGGTGGTTAATTGCCTGTAAGCCGGATCTTCCCCAAACAAATTAACAGGTAACACTGTGCCCACTGTCATTTCCTGTGTTTATTGTACTTTTGTTTTGCTAATTTATAAGAAGACAAACACGAAATTGGCACCTTAAGGGTTTATTTGTTTTATTCAGCTAAACAAAACAAACCACTCATTGGTTTCCGTTTGGCCTCCGTACAGCACGCCATTCCGTAAATGGAATATCATTCCCTCGCCGGCTCACTTATCCAAAGTCATACATTTTCATGACATTTACGAATCAACAAAGCCATGGACCACAAGAAATATGTTTTCCGACCATTTCCCAATGGAAAAAAACTTGATTAATAATTCACAAAGAGTAATCGCTCGACTCTTTGTAGCGAGCTTGCAAGCTACATGTAGATAAGTTATAAAAGCTTTATTTTTCTTAATGAAATTGTTTGTGCTTATTCCTAGTTTTGTTCCACCATTTTACTTAATGCGGCATCATTGAAAAAGTAAAGATTGGTACTTTCAACCTTGGTCCATGATGTCATGATATGGCAAGGAAAACTGAAGACATGATTGGATATAAATCACATACAAAAATACTGTGGAGATGGAAAAGTTGTCATGCAAGATCAATTCACAAGTAACAATGCTAGTCAACCCTCAAGGCTGGCTAGGTCTAACATTATGTACATGCATACAATAATATCTTTGAGACATATTTAGATGGGACATAAAAGTTTTACTTATATGCAAAATATAGTTCATTCATGTTTAGTGCACAGTAAATACCCAGGCCAGCAGATATTAATACATGGGTATTTTTCTCAGTTCACGGCTTTTAAATGCACGACTGTTATACAAAGTACATGGTATGGTACACAAGGTTTAAAAACATGTAGTAATAGTGGGCTGTCAGTGATTCAACATTAAAATGGCAATATCCACTTCTCCTTGTTGTGATTGAAAAACAATGCGCTCTCTCCTCACTGTTAGACAGCAGCGGCTTTCCGCTGGTGAATACATGTATGTAGGTCAATGGCAGCTTGCCAGTCGTGTCAGTGACGCAAACGACAACCTACTTCTATGTACATGCCGATGGGTTTTCCCCCTTTAGGAAGTGGGTCAGCACGCAAATGATTCACAAATCGTACACCTTGAGAGTCATTAATTCCGATAAATTATGTAAGAAGCTGCTATGTATTGTGTTTTTGTACCTAATTGTGTATGAAGTTCATGAATGGTGTACAGTACTGGTGGTCTCGTACACAATTGTGTCCTAATATTATACACATATGATAGTGTGATCAGCTCTTATGATAAAATAAAGAAAAATCTGCTACCCACACTAACATTAATTCGATCTGAGAAATCTGCCTTTTTTTAATTACAGTCATTTAGGATTGGAAGCTTCTACAAGTTGGGAGGTGGAGAACCTTCCACATCATGAACATTATGTGACTGACAACAGGGGATAGTCAGATCCTAGAGAATGACCGACTGACAACAGCGGATAGTCAGATCATACTGAATGTCTGTGACTGACAACAAGGAATAGTCAGATCATGTTGAATATTTGTGACTGACAACAGGGGATAGTCAGATCATATTGAAAGTCTGTGACTGACAAACTGAGGATAGTCAGATCATAGTGCATGTCTGACTGACAATGGGATAGTCAGATCATAGTGAATGTTTGTGACTGACAACAGGGGATAGTCCGATCATACTGAATGTCTGTGACTGACAACAAAGGGTAGTCAGATCATTGTGAATGTCTGACTGACAACAGGGGATAGTCAGATCATTGTGAATGTCTGTGACCGACAAAAGGATAGTCAGATCATTGTGAATGTCTGTGACTGACAACAAAGGGTAGTCAGATCCTAGTGAATGTCTGACTGACAACAGAGGGTAGTCAGATCATTGTGAACGTCTGACTGACAACAGAGGGTAGTCAGATCACAGTTAATGTCTGTGACTGACAAGAAAGGGTAGTCAGACCATTGTGAATGTCTGACTGACAACAAAGGGTAGTCAGATCCTAGTGAATGTCTGACTGACAACAGGGGATAGTCAGATCATTGTGAATGTCTGTGACCGACAAAAGGATAGTCAGATCATTGTGAATGTCTGTGACTGACAACAAAGGGTAGTCAGATCATTGTGAATGTCTGTGACTGACAACAAAGGGTAGTCAGATCCTAGTGAATGTCTGACTGACAACAGGGGATAGTCAGATCATTGTGAATGTCTGTGACCGACAAAAGGATAGTCAGATCATTGTGAATGTCTGTGACTGACAACAAAGGGTAGTCAGATCATTGTGAATGTCTGACTGACAACAAAGGGTAGTCAGATCATTGTGAACGTTTGACTGACAACAGAGGATAGTCAGATCATAGTGAACGTCTGACTGACAACAGAGGGTAGTCAGATCATAGTGAACGTCTGACTGACAACAGAGGGTAGTCAGATCATTGTGAATGTCTGTGACTGACAACAAAGGGTAGTCAGATCATAGTGAATGTCTGACTGACAACAGAGGATAGTCAGATCATAGTGAACGTCTGACTGACAACAGAGGGTAGTCAGATCATTGTGAACGTCTGACTGACAACAGAGGGTAGTCAGATCATAGTGAATGTCTGTGACTGACAAGAAAGGGTAGTCAGACCATTGTGAATGTCTGACTGACAACAAAGGGTACTCAGATCCTAGTGAATGTCTGACTGACAACAGGGGATAGTCAGATCATTGTGAATGTCTGTGACCGACAAAAGGATAGTCAGATCATTGTGAATGTCTGTGACTGACAACAAAGGGTAGTCAGATCATTGTGAATGTCTGTGACTGACAACAAAGGGTAGTCAGATCATTGTGAATGTTTGACTGACAACAAAGGGTAGTCAGATCATAGTGAATATCTGACTGACAAAAAGATAGTCAGATCATAGTGAATGTCTGTGACTGACAACATAGGGTTACAGTCAGATCATAGTGAATGTCTGTGACTGACAACAGGATAGTCAGATCATAGTCAATGTCTGACTGACAACATGGTATAGTCAGATCATAGTGAATGTCTGTGACTGACAACAGAGGACAGTCAGATCATAGTGAATGTCTGTGACTGACAACAGGGGATAGTCAGATCATAGTGAATGTCTGTGACTGACAACAGGATAGTCAGATCATAGTCAATGTCTGACTGACAACATGGTATAGTCAGATCAAAATGAATGTCTGTGATTGACAACAGGATAGTCAGATCATAGTCAATGTCTGACTGACAACATGGTATAGTCACATCATAGTGAATGTCTGTGATTGACAATGGAGGATAGTCAGATCATAGTGAATGTCTGTGACTGACAATACAGGATAGTCAGATCATAGTGAATGTCTGTGACTGAAAACAGGGGGTAGTCAGATCATAGTGAATGTCTGTGATTGACAACATGGTATAGTCACATCATAGTGAAGGGCTGTGACTGACAACATGGTATAGTCAGATCATAGTGAAGGGCTGTGACTGACAACAGGGGATAGTCAGATCATAGTGAATGTCTGTGACTGACAACAGGGGACAGTCAGATCATAGTGAATGTCTGTGACTGACAACAGGGGATAGTCAGATCATAGTGAATGTCTGTGACTGACAATGGAGGATAGTCAGATCATAGTGAATGTCTGTGACTGACAACAGGGGATAGTCAGATCATAGTGAATGGCTGTGACTGACAACAGGGGACAGTCAGATCATAGTGAATGTCTGACTGACAACAGGGGATAGTCAGATCATAGTGAATGTCTGTGACTGACAACAGGGGATAGTCAGATCATAGTGAATGTCTGTGACTGACAACAGGGGATAGTCAGATCATAGTGAATGTCTGACTGACAACAGAGGACAGTCAGATCATAGTGAATGTCTGTGACTGACAACAGGGGGTAGTCAGATCATAGTGAATGTCTGTGACTGACAACAGGATAGTCAGATCATAGTCAATGTCTGACTGACAACATGGTATAGTCAGATCAAAATGAATGTCTGTGATTGACAACAGGATAGTCAGATCATAGTCAATGTCTGACTGACAACATGGTATAGTCACATCATAGTGAATGTCTGTGATTGACAACAGAGGACAGTCAGATCATAGTGAATGTCTGTGACTGACAACAGGGGGAAGTCAGATCATAGTGAAGGGCTGTGAGTGACAACAGGGGATGAATGTCTGTGACTGACAACAGGGGACAGTCAGATCATAGTGAATGTCTGTGACTGACAACCGGGGATAGTCAGATCATAGTGAATGTTTGTGACTGACAATGGAGGATAGTCAGATCATAATGAATGTCTGACTGACAACAGGGGATAGTCAGATCATAGTGAATGTCTGTGACTGACAATGGAGGATAGTCAGATCATAGTGAATGTCTGTGACTGACAATGGAGGATAGTCAGATCATAGTGAATGTCTGACTGACAATGGAGGATAGTCAGATCATAGTGAATGTCTGACTGACAATGGAGGATAGTCAGATCATAGTGAATGTCTGACTGACAACAAGGGATAGTCAGATCATAGTGAATGTCTGACTGACAATGGAGGATAGTCAGATCATAGTGAATGTCTGACTGACAACAAGGGATAGTCAGATCATAGTGAATGTCTGACTGACAATGGAGGATAGTCAGATCATAGTGAATGTCTGTGACTGACAATGGAGGATAGTCAGATCATAGTGAATGTCTGTGACTGACAATGGAGGATAGTCAGATCATAGTGAATGTCTGACTGACAATGGAGGATAGCCAGATCATAGTGAATGTCTGACTGACAATGGAGGATAGTCAGATCATAGTGAATGTCTGACTGACAACAAGGGATAGTCAGATCATAGTGAATGTCTGACTGACAATGGAGGATAGTCAGATCATAGTGAATGTCTGTGACTGACAATGGAGGATAGTCAGATCATAGTGAATGTCTGTGACTGACAATGGAGGATAGTCAGATCATAGTGAATGTCTGACTGACAATGGAGGATAGTCAGATCATAGTGAATGTCTGACTGACAAGGGATAGTCAGATCATAGTGAATGTCTGACTGACAATGGAGGATAGTCAGATCATAGTGAATGTCTGTGACCGAATGGAGGATAGTCAGATCATAGTGAATGTCTGACTGACAACGGAGGATAGTCAGATCATAGTGAATGTCTGTGACTGACAATGGAGGATAGTCAGCTCATAGTGAATGTCTGACTGACAACAGAGGATTGTCTGATCTAGTGATTATCTGACTGACAACAGGGGATAGTCAGATCATAGTGAATGTCTGACTGACAACCGGGGATAGTCAGATCATAGTGAATGTCTGTGACTGACAATGGAGGATAGTCAGATCATAGTGAATGTCTGTGACTGACAATGGAGGATAGTCAGATCATAGTGAATGTCTGACTGACAATGGAGGATAGTCAGATCATAGTGAATGTCTGTGACTGACAATGGAGGATAGTCAGATCATAGTGAATGTCTGTGACTAACAGGGGATAGTCAGATCATAGTGAATGGCTGTGACTGACAACAGGGGACAGTCAGATCATAGTGAATGTCTGACTGACAACAGGGGATGGTCAGATCATAGTGAATGTCTGTGACTGACAACAGGGGATAGTCAGATCATAGTGAATGTCTGTGACTGACAACAGAGGACAGTCAGATCATAGTGAATGTCTGTGACTGACAACAGGGGACAGTCAGATCATAGTGAATGTCTGACTGACAACAGGGGATAGTCAGATCATAGTGAATGTCTGACTGACAACAGGGGATAGTCAGATCATAGTGAATGTCTGTGACTGACAACAGGGGACAGTCAGATCATAGTGAATGTCTGTGACTGACAACAGGGGATAGTCAGATCATAGTGAATGTCTGTGACTGACAACAGGGGATAGTCAGATCATAGTGAATGTCTGTGACTGACAACAGGGGACAGTCAGATCATAGTGAATGTCTGACTGACAACAGGGGATAGTCAGATCATAGTGAATGTCTGTGACTGACAACAGGGGATAGTCAGATCATAGTGAATGTCTGACTGACAACAGGGGATAGTCACATCATAGTGAATGTCTGACTGACAATAGGAGATAGGCAGATCATAGTGAATGTCTGACTGACATCAGGGGATAGTCAGATCATAGTCAATGTCTGTGGCTGGTCTAACATGGGACTGTCATCATAATACATACATGTCAAATATCATGTTAACTGCATCAACAGTGTAGGACTTGCTTTGACAAGATAATATCATTTAATCTGCAGTATTTTGAACTGTCAGATCATAGTGAATGTCTGACTGACAATGGAGGATAGTCAGATCATAGTGAATGTCTGTGACTGACAATGGAGGATAGTCAGATCATAGTGAATGTCTGTGACTGACAACAGGGGGTAGTCCGAACATAGTGAATGTCTATGACTGACAACAGAGGATTGTCTGATCTAGTGATTAACTGACTGACAACAGGGGATAGTTAGATCATAGTGAATGTCCGACTGACAACAGAGAATCATCAGATCATAGTGAATGTCTGTGACTGACAATGGAGGATAGTCAGATCATAGTGAATGTCTGTGACTGACAACAGGGGACAGTCAGATCATAGTGAATGTCTGTGACTGACAATGGAGGATAGTCAGATCATAGTGAATGTCTGTGACTGACAATGGAGGATAGTCAGATCATAGTCAATGTCTGTAACCGACAACCGGGGCTAATCAGATCATAGTGAATGTTTGACTAACAGTGGATAGTCAGAACATAGTGAATGTCTGACTGACACAGGGGATAGTCGGATCATAGTGAATGTCTGACAAGGTTTAGTCAGATCATACTGAAGGTCTGTGACTGACAACAACGGAGGATAGTCAGATCATAATGAATGTCTGTGACTGACAACAGGGGATAGTCAGATCATAGTGAATGTCAGGGGATAGTCAGATCATAGTGAATGTCTGTGACTGACAATGGAGGATAGTCAGACCATAATGAATGTCTGACTGACATCAGGGGATAGTCAGATCATAGTGAATGTCTGTGGCTGGTCTAACATGGGATTGTCATCATAATACATACATGTCAAATATCATGTTAACTGCATCAAAAGTGTAGGACAAGATAATATCATTTAATCTGCAGTATTTTGAACTGTAAAGCCTTTTAAGGGCAATGTAACTCAGTAAGCAGTCTTTCGTTTCTGTAAATCAGAGGAGTGCTATAAATCACACTCCTAAAATGAGTGAGGCGAGTGATCGCACTCCTGAAATTACTATCCGAGCACTTCAGGCCGGGGTCCAGGGGCCGCCTAGGCCCCGTAAGCTCAGAGGTCCTAGATTGCTGGAAATGCATTCTGAGCCATTTCCAGCAAATAAATCTGCAAATTCTCCCTTACATTTTGTCCTCGTTCAATGATTTTTTTTTAAATTCATGCAGATCCCAATTGCAATTATCTGAAGTTATATACAAGAGACATGTGCCCCCTTGTCTACACTGTCTGTCCAGTCATGCTTTGTGCTATTATGACAAATAAATTCCACAGCAGCAAAACTTTACAGAGCTCCGCGATATCATTATGTTAATTCGATACAGCATTTTCCAGATGGAACCTCGGATATGAAGCGATTTTCTTCAGAAATTCTTTATGGACGACAACTTGATTTGGAATATCAAGTCTGATAATAAGATTAAATCAAAACTTGTGCAAAATGAATACCTAAAAAAAATCTTTCGATCGGGACATTTGTTTCAAACAGTGTATTTTAAACGTTCATTGCAACGCACGCAAATCAAAACATGGCGCCTGCTAACACCGGCGGGTAAAACAAAAATTTACTCGGATCTTAGTACGGAATAATCTTTCTGGTTCAGCTATGATTTCGCCGCTAGGTTTGATCGAACAGACTGATATATTCATGAATATATATTAGCGGTTTCGAAAACAATATATCTGAATAGTCGTTGGTGATATATTCAACATCTACTTCAAACATCACATCAAAGGGACGATCGGACTCTCCGACTTCGCTGCTAGAATTACGATTTTGTATTTCCCCAAATAGTCAAGGAATGTACCGCCGAACACAGAAGAGTTCCTATTTTCGTTTCGTGAATGCGTGATGAATTATCGACTTGTATTTTCAAAAAAATACGCATTGGGGTTTGGGGAGCAGGACTTCTCTAGGTGCGCGATCAATCGCGCGCCTTGAAATGAAATTAGGCAAGCGATGATGCGCGCGAACGATCGCTCGCCTCAAAAACGAATGACTGCAGTAAGGGAAAATCCTCTGTCAATGGGAAGGGCACACTTTATACATGTGCATCTCCGGACTGTGTTGATAATATTCACCAAGTACTACTAGACGAACCATATCAGAAGTATACGGACGAGCTGAACTGACAAGACGATATCATTTAATCTACAGTATTTTGAAATGTAAACGGTAACAACTCATTAACTCTTTGCCCCATGGAGGCTTACTACCATTGCCCCATGGTGACGCCATTTGACGCCCCTTCCTAGTCCATGACGACGCCATTTGACGCCTTATGTAATAAATTAATTAATTAACCTCGTTGAATAATATTTTATTTCAGAAAATATTAAACATGCTAAATTATTGGTCACTGTAAAAGTAATAAAAAAAATTAATAAACATTTGACCCCAGCCCTCCAATAGATTTGTACTTGTCAATTTACAGGTGATCACCAAAAAGGTCTATGGGGCAGCCTAGAAAAGCCTGTATGGTTTAGAACAGGGCGTCAAATGGCGTCAACATGGGGCAAAGAGTTAAGGAAAAGTTCTCTGTCAATGGGAAAAGCATATGCACATCTTCAGACTGTGCCGATAACATCTACCAAGTATTGATTCGTGTGAACCGTATCCGAAGTGTAGTCCTGAGGAGTTGCGTTGACAAGAATTACAGGATGGATCTACATGTACAGTACTTTGAACTGTGCAGGGCAATAACTACAATTAGGTGTTAGGTGTTGATCTTCTACAATTAGGTGTTGATCTCCGTCAATTAGGTGTTCTCCTACAATTAGGTCAGGGGCAAATACAGCTTTTTAATTTGGGCACCCTTTACTATCCAGATTAGCAGGGATCTGGGCCGCCAGATAACTGTTTTACCGCAGCGACGGTTGACTTCTCGATCTCAGATCATTTATTTGTAAAAAAATATTCAGAATAAGGTTTCATAGCTTAAAACTGTCTAATACTGGTTAATTTTTTATTAAAATAAATTACTAGAATATAAATTAATTAGGGTTACAGTGTTACTTAGCCATTGTCATAGTTAAACGTATATGAATACAGTCCAGATCCAACTCGACATCATTAAATGAACTCTTTTGTTTTATTGATCTATACAAAAAAATAATTATGGCTTGACAGATTTATCTCCCTTGATATGTCACCTCGTGGCATGGTGAAATTGTCTTACCATCATCCAGTTACGTCTTTTGACATTTCGCCACCATTATAAATCGTGTCATCCCTCCCCCCGTGGCCTTCAGAAGGTCAACTTTTCACTTGTGCCCATGGACGTAGCTCGCGCTTGTTTTGTTGTGAGATTTTCCCATCATTTGTGGTCTTCCACGAGGCAGTTTGACCAACTGTCAAACGAAGTCTTCTTGAAACCCAAACGAGGCCCGGGTGGCGGACACTACGGGTGCTTTCGATCATCCGGCGATGCCGGCGACACTACGGAGAGGATAAACTTATGTACGGATCGCCGGATAATCGAAAGCGCTCCTGAGGACGGTTCATATGAACGAGGTATCACAAAAGTGTCATGTCCGCTATTATTCAACAACAACCACGTGCATTCATCGGACACTGATATACTTTCTAGGACGACCAGCAAGCAGATAGAACTAAACTTATGTTCAAAACGAAGCCAATAACTTCAGTACGTATTTATTTCTTTGAATTTTGTTCAAATTCTTGCATACATAACTATGTTCTTGCTCTTTAATTTGACACATTTATTTTGGGCTTTTTTCGCGACCATTTAATTTGGGCGCCATGAAATGGTATGAAAAATCGGCCTGTATACGCCCCTGTAGCGTGGGTGATCTACAATTGGCTGATCTTCTACAGTTATGTGCAGGGTTATATCCAGGAATTTGAAGTAGTGTTCTTATTTGAAAAAAATACTGCCGAGCGCAGCGAGGCGTAGCGTTCAGGCCGGGGTCCAGGGGCCGCCTAGGGCCCGTGAAGCTCTGGGGTCTTAGATGCTCTCAGGAGCATTCAAGCCCATTTCTGGCTATTTAAATGTCTTGTCAGATACCTGTAGATAATGAACAATTTACTTCTTTTTTTCCAAATTTTCACCATATTCAGGCTGATCTTGCTTGTGTTTCAAAATAACAAAGTTGAGCAGGGACTTGCTGCATGAATTTCCAGATCATTTACTTCCACGTGCTGTCAGATTGATACTATACCATGATGTCAACTTTGACTAAACTAATAACAACTAACCTTTTTGCTGATTAGACTAGGGCTCAGGGGCCGAGAAACTCTGGGACCCTTGATGCTCTTAGAAGCATTCTAACCGATTCCTGGCTGCACATGTCTTGTCGATCAGACAAGCATATCATGCACATTTTACTTCTTGTTTAATCTGATCATCTGCTTTTAAAGTTATTTACAGCTGCTGCTTTCAAAATTTCTATTGAATAGATTCCTCTATACAGTATTTTTATACCATGCTGTATATCATTCGAAGCTAATTCTCTTCCCACCTCGACTGCCTCAACGGGTTGAACATAATTTGTCCCAGCTTCGATGCCTGCATCATTTTCCATGTCGTGTTCAACATCTGCTTGACCTGTGTTTTCAATACCGGCAGCCCAGCATCGAGCAAAGAGAACGTCGACTTTGTGGCAGTCAGACCCTTCATCTTCCTTTAGTTTTTTTTCTCAAATGTCCAGCCAACACACCGCATCCTCTTGTGCGGCCGCTACCCTTCCTATTTCCCCCAGACCGACCTTTCTGTCCCACCATGACGGCTTGTCATTGCAGATACGCGTTGCAGATACAACGCGAGAACGCACACGCTGCCTAACTCTCCAGACACTCACAGACGTACATATTTCCGACTTCATTCATAGTATAGACCTCTGCCTGGAGAACGTAAACTATCGCGCCCCTAGTGGCCAAGCTTATCAATGGATAGATGCATAGTTGTCTCCCTTGCCATAAGTTTTGTCTAACGCGAGTTGACACACACTCGTCCAGGTTTAGAGCTTTCAAACAACGTAAAAAAACAGTTACATCATTTGATTTTTGAAAAAAATCATTTGATATTTTGCAAAAACATATTCATTTTTAATTCATTTGATTTTGTACCTGTGTCCGTTTTACGGACGCTGTGAGACCCTAGATCTAACCCTGATGTGGCAGGGGTCGAAATTTACACCTGTCTACCTGTCCGAGACAGGTAATTTTTGAAAGAGACAGGTAGAGAAATAAAACACCTGTCTCTATTGACAAGTAGCCAATAATTTTGTTTTGGTGTTCAAAACATATCTTCAACAAAATTCATTCAAAACACCTGCTAATAAGTGCAAGTAAACAAGGTGTCATTAATTTATTAGTGTCTTGCAACATCTAAATTTGTCATTAATGTTGAGTTGCATGTATGTGAAAATTTCAACGATTGCATGTTCAAGTAATTCTTGAAGGTGACAGGTAAACATTTTGGTCACCTGTCTCGTATGACAGGTAAATTATTTTGAATATTTCGACCCCTGTGTGGGATTCTCTAGAATTAGGTGATCTACAATTAGGTGGTGATCTCATACAATTAGGTGTTGATCTACAATTAACTTCACATTTTTCATGGTTTTGCTGATAACAGGGAGGCTCCTTCCTATCTGAGCCCAATACTAATAACGAATAACATTGACTAAAACCCTGGTTAATAGGGTGATGGAATTGTATAAAGTAGATGGTTAAAGTAGATGGATACACTGGTCATTTTGTAGCAAGACTCACACCATTGTAAACAGATCTATGCTGTTGTTAGTCAGCCTGAGGCTAGCTAGCACTGGTCAGTCAATCTCTATGTGAACTTATCGTGATTGGATCACACCATCATTGTTAAGGTACAAGTTGAGGTAACTGGTTGGCCAGCATTCAATAAATTAATGAATTGGATGGTACATGTACAACAATCTATGGATACACCGCAGACAATAAAAGAATAGATCTTTGATCACTCACCGTGTGACTCGATTCAATTGTAGAGGACCTCGCATGATGTGTGACATGCTGGGATCCATCGGGATGTGTGGTACGCTTGGATCCCTCTGGTTGTGGGGGATACTGGGATCCTATGGGATGTGAAGGCCGTTCAGACCCCTTCTGATGTGTTGAGTGCTGGGATCCATGTGGATGTGGGGGAAGTTGGTATCCCTGAGGATGCGGGGCATACTGGGACCCCCGAGGATGTGGTGCATGCTGGGATCCCTGAGGATGTGAGGCATGCTGGGATCTCTGCGGAAGTGGGGTCTGTTGATGTGGGGCACGCTGGGATCCCTCAAGATTTGTGGTACACTGGGATCCCTCCTGATGTGAAGAGAGCTGAGATCCACGAGTATGTAGAGCATGTTGTGATCCCTCAGGATGTGTGGTATGCTGGGATCTTTGAGAATGTGGAGCATGATGGGATGCCTGTGGATGTGGGGGAAGTTGGGATCCTCGAGGATGTGGGGCATACTGGAACCCCCGAGGATGTGGGGCATGCTGGGATCCCTCTAGATGTGTAGCACGAGGAGCTGATGGAGGGAATGCTGCATTCAGTGGTACTGATGACTGCACACTCTTCTCAGTCACTGCTGTCGTTGAAGGAATTGATTGGAGAGCACTGGTCAAGGACTCGCTGGGTGGGTTTGTGGATGAGTAGGCAGATGAAAAGCCCAGTCTGAGTGAAGCATCAGGCTCGCCTCTTCCCACCTCCGAGTTTCGCCAGCCTGACTGCCTGTACTGTGCCAGATGACGAAGACGCTCTTGGACATCTCGACTACTCACTATCGAAGATTCTCCCGGCTCAGCAAGGAGGGTTGGAGTGCTGGAAGACCTCGAGACCCATAATGGGCTAGGTTGAAGTGGTAATGCAGGGCTGTTACTACCACTACTCACACCAGCTGGTAGACTTAAAGGAGAGACCGGAATACTCAACTTGTGAATATCCGTGCTGCTGCTGCTATAATGCAGTGATTCAGGAATGGAGTTGGGAGATACAAACACAGCACCCCCACTGTGCATGAGGTAACGAATAGCTGGGTCACCAATCAGCCGTGTGGGGCTGGGGATGGGCGAGTTAGCATGGTGCAGGAATGGTGAGGCCTGCCTATCTACAGGGTGAAGTAAAGGATTTCCAAATGGGGAGGGGTGCAGGCTTGGTAGGCCTGTTGTGAATGATGTCACTGGTGTGATGTGCTGCTGCTGCTGATTCTGTAAGTGCTGTTGCATGTACTGTCCATTCCTGCCAATCCTGGCCCATTCCCTATCCATCTCATCGCTGGGTCACATCATACTACAAAAAACAACAATAGAACAGGTTCAAATCAGGTACGCAAAACAAAAGTACCATAATCATGATTGCTTGGATGCATTCCCGTTCTCCCCACTCCATTCTCCGTTTTGTTTTGTTTTTTTGTGCTCGCTTGGGACCAAATATTAGGTGAGTGGTAGCTGCCCGTGAGGATTGTACTCATGCTGAGGCCTATTGGCAGGGGCCGCTGGGGGCACTTTTTGGGACTGCAATGTTGTAAGTCCTACATGTATCTTAGATAGCACCAGTCCAACATTTAACATGGCCGGTATGGAGTTCAACCCTCCAACCACCCCTCCAACCACCCCCCACTTTCAAATGTGTTCCGCGGCTCCTGATTGGAGTATTTCATGTTCGAATGACTGAATGATGAATAGGCCAAGTTATCATAGTTACATGTACAGTACAGTGCTAGTTAGGCCAGTGGATATTTCTGCAAACTGTCCGGTAGTCAGTGAGTGAGCGAGTCCATCCGAATCCTTTTGTCGGCAAAATAATGAGAACCGTTGGCATCAGAACCTCGATTGTTTGCATGAAGGTGCATTAAAGGGGACTGTTACCAGCAAGTTCTGTGCTGACCAACTTTTGATGAAAATTTCTGGTGAATTCTGATGAAAATCACTGGTGATTCTGATTTGGGCTATGCCCATATTAATATAGACAGGATTTCAACTTGGGGTGGGGGAATTTCCAAGTGTTCAGTGCGCATCAGAGTCCTAATGCCTACCCTACTTCGTAGGTCCTGTGATGTTAGTCACACTGCCATGTGTACAAATGGACTGTCAAATAGGGCAATCATGATATTCATCCTCAACCCCAGATTGCATGATCCGGTACTACTGGAGTATCAAAATTGATTTGTTACCGTCTGTTTCGGTCCAGCATGGAAACTGCTGTTTTTATAGAAACTATAAAGCTCCAGGCGGACAAGCAGGCAGATTTTATCTAAATGTTTTATTTCTATTTTCATTTGGGCACAGTTATTCTACATGAAATATGCGTTGGAACAAGCTGACGGGTGAACTGTTAATTCTGTTTAATAATACAGCCCACACAGTTCGGAAAACTCACCTCGGCAAAAATAAATGTCATATTAAAATAATTACTATTTAACACCATGTTACACATTGCCAAGGGTCGAAATTGCTATCTATTTGCAGGACATGTCCGGCAGAAAATTGGCACTGTCCTGCAGGTTTTCAGTCAGCTTACATGTATTTTAAATTATGTACCGGGCAATTCTTGACAAATGTCCTGCCAGTATTTCATGAACATTTCAACCCCTGATTGCTGAGGTGAACTGCTTTATTGTGTGGGCTGTATTATATGATTGTTCTCTAATGAATTTTTGAAGCGGGAACCTGATTTCTGGTGATGTGTTTGAAATGGGACTTCCCATGCTTGGCAGCACATGTTGGTAAAAAAAAACATTTTAGAACAAAAATAACGAATAAAACAAACCTTTTAGGAAGAGACAAGATTGGGAGTGGGCGATAATGATAAATGAACAATTAATTTTAATTTTAGGCTAGGCTTATTAAAACTGATAGTTCGTTTATCATCACCACCTGCCCCAAATTTTGCCTCCGCCCCGAAGAGTTGGGTTTTTTTTTTTCATTTTTCGGTGTCTATATCGAGTTGTTTCAGCAACATGTGACGACAAGCATGGGGGATGTCCCATTTTACAACCTTCGCCAGAGATTAGAAAGCTAATTTATCCAATTAAATCTTGCTAAGTCTTTTCATACTTCAAAGATTAATTGGAGAACAATCACATTTTTATTTATTCTACAAACAGTTCAACCATTGGCTTGTTTCAACGCATATTTCATATAGAATACATTGTGTCCAACTAAAGATATATATAAAAATAAAATCCACCCACTCGTCCCAATTTCCGAACGAGCTGATAATGATAAACGGACAATTAAGTTAAAGGAGCCTTATTCACGCAAACTGTACAGTTTGGCAAGGGTTACTAATAACCATCAATAAAAGCATCGATAGTGGATTAGAAGATTAACAACAACAACAAATAGTTATAATATTTATTATATGATGGAAGGCGCAGATCGAGACTACGAACGCGTGAGAAAGACGGTCGTGACTTTCTGCACGTAGACGGCCGGGAGCTTCCACCCGAAAACACAGGCGGACGAGAGATCGCCTATCGATCGACCAACAAACGGCCGGGAATTTATTTGAGAAACTACAGACGAGAAAGTTATGTAATCGTTTTGGCCACACAGCCCATAACAATCTACAAAGACAACAATCACTGCAGATTCTTTGTGGTTTGGGGTCCAAGGAGGGGAACAACAGACCGGCTAAATATAGCAGCACTTTGTGAGCGAGATCCAATACCCACAACACATATACTACGGTACAGTCGGCTGGCCAACAAATGTTACATACACATCATCCGAGCGTTTTTAAATCATACCTTCTGTCACAGACACTTCTGTATCCTTGTAGATCTAGGATTTCATGTAATATAAAGGAGAAACCGTCTGAGATCTGGCTACGCTTGACTGCTACAGACGTACAAAACAAGGGGTCAACCATATTGAATTTAGCATAGTAAAAAGCCGATCGACACTCACAGAATACATCGACGAAAAGACGCCATTCAACATAAGGAGCAGAGAGAAAATAATGCACAGAATATTATATAGAGTAGGTACGTTGGACATGGGTTATATGTGCAGGTTCTGTTGATGTAATCGGAGACAATCTTACCTCAAAGCTAGCAACCCTACGCCCTGACCTTCTCGTCACTCCATCTGCACAACGCAAAGCAGACCTACTCCGGTATGCAAATGTATGACCTAGACATGTCACGTGACCCGGAGGTGGGGATCCCTACTGGTGTAACGGTAAAAGGCCATATTATAAAAACTTCTCGTTTCTGGCTAATATGAATTCAAGGGTACGTGTGAGATTAACAGGAAAGGAATAAAAACATTAAAATATTTTGAGATAGATATTCAATACTTTATTTCCATATATGATACACACAGAAACTATGGGACATAGGATATGGGCCATGTACCACTACATGGCATTAAAATATAAAACAAACATTACAGACGCAAGACATATACCACATATGCTCACAGACACCTGCACTTTGACATAAAGACAGGTAAGACAATACTATGACATAAAAAACAGATAAAACAAACACTATGACGTGTAAAACGGACACTATGACATAAAAATCTATAAAACAAGCGCTATGACATCAAAACCTATAAAACAAACACTATGACATAAAAACCTATAAAACAAACACCACATGAATGACATGATTTTCTCAGTTCTGAACCCTCTTTCCTAGACATTTTCGGGTCCGTCCCTTCGCTATGTTTAGAATCTTTATTGAATTTTGGCCATTGTCAGTTGATTGATTGTTTAGCATGACCTTGATTTTTTAAATACACATGCTAGATGCTATAATTATTTATTATTAATTATTAAATTGCATTCGGATATGAAGAAAATGTTTTACTCATGAAAATGTAAATCCCTCATGTATTTTAATTATTTGCCCTCAAAATATAGATGAGGGCTGGTGATGCTAAACAACCAATCAAGTGGCAATGGCCTTACCTAACTTGAATCTAAGCACTTATCCACACCATTTGTTTTTCTGTCAATCTTAACACGAAAAAACACGATTACGGAATCACGGTTTGGAGGATATTTTCAAACTGTAAACACAGTACTGAATCGACAAGGATGATTATAGGCGAAGGCAGCAGTACATTTGTCGTGGTACAGTCATCTGTGGACGGGATGACGTCTACTTGCAGCCAGATGCTAAAATGAGGCAGCAGATGATTGTATGTAAAATATGGGCGACAGTCCATTGTAGCTAGCATTTTTTGAGACAACAGTGCATCTGGTTATTGTATTTCATAGATATATTAAGACAGGGCCACGCTGATGAAGAATTAAGAGACGTTCCGAATGATTAGTAAAGACTACGAGGTTCACGTTAGTTCGAGCTGATCGTATTTTAGGCCTACAATGGACTGTGACTTGATCCTCCATCCTCGCGAGCCAGTGTATCAATCGATAGGCTACGATAGAGGATTTAGCATGGATTTAGCGATGATTTAGGCATTACCTGGTAACAGTAGGCCTACCAGACAGACACAAAACAAAAAGTAAATATACACGAAATGAATGGAAATTGAGAGTTAATTGGATCAGTGATATTTCCGACAAGAAGTAAGTTCTCTTGCTCGTTATGTACAGTTTAATCCATGAAATCGCCCCGTTTCGTCATAATATTTTCCCATAGTACTAGACATATAATGGACTGCTGCTAACATGGATCAACTGAAACAACGCAACAAATTGTGTAAAATTTTGGTTCAGTTCTAATAGTCATGGGCGTCGCTAGGATTTTTCAAAGGGGGGTCGATTATCATAGCACTTTAGGCGAGGGTCCAGGGGCCGCCTAGGCCCCGGAAGCTCCGGGGTCCTAGATCGCCGGAGAGGCATTCTAAGCGTTTTCCCGGAATTAAATCTGAACATAATGTATGCAGATTTATGGTTATATTATACAGCTCTGAGACATTAGATGGCCTGAGATGCATTCTGAGCGATTTCCAACAATTAAACTAACACGTCATTTGTGAAATATCAGTCTAATATTTTATTCTCTTGTCATCTTGAAAACACAATAATAATGCTTTGGGCCTATATACCTCGTAGGCTAACCCAGTGGCGTCGGAACGTAATTGGAAGTGAGGGACCACTATCACAGCCCAACAGGCGGGGGTCCGGGGTCCTAGATAGCTGGAGATGCGTTCTGAACGCTTTTCCGGAAATAAAACACACATTTGCATGCACATTTATGATTCTATTTTCACGATTTTTTTTCGCAATTATAAGCATGCATCGATATTGAAAACATCGCACCTCATGCCTTCATCATTGACGTTCTAGTTATATTTAAAACATACAAAACGATGACTTATAGTTCTTGGGAGGGAAACCAATATGCCTACAGATACGATTCATTCACACAAGGAAATCCTCACAGCCCAACAGGCGAGGGTCCACGAGCCGTTTAGGCCCCGGAAGCTCCGTAGTTCCAGATCTCCAGAGACACGTTCTAAGCGTTTTCCCAGAAATAAATTCGAACGTAATGTATGCAGATATGTTTCGCATTTATAAGCACTCATCGATATTGAAAAAAATCATACTTCATACCTGAATCCATTTGACTGTTTAGTTATATTTATCACATAAAAAGAACACACAAAAAACGGATGACCATAGATCATAGATCATAGCACATTAAAACCAATATGATAGCGATTCATTTACACAAAGCTAAAATGAGCGAGCCTGACAGGCGAGGATCCAGGGGCCGCCTAATCCCCGGAAGCTCCGGGGTCTCCGGTTGCCGGAGATGCGATTTACCCGTTTTCCCGGAAACAAATCTGAACACAATGTATATAGATTTGTGGTTCTATTTTCACATTTGTTTCGCATAAACCCGCATCGATATTGAAGAATATGCCGGACTCCATTTGACTTCCTGGTTTAACACAAACAAAACGGGCCTATAACACATCACTACACGTCCTGGCACTCTATCTGTAATTTTGATGTGGGGACATGGTCAGTTAGGGATGCTGAAAAGTGAGTGGCCAAAAGATATTCAGGCCCCCCCTAAATTAAAAGTGAGGGGGGGGGGGGGGCTGGGGCCGCTTCTGACGCCACTGTAACCATGTTAAAATGATTAAAACTAAACTAAAATCAGATCACTTTCCGATCCATATGTCATTTCATGACTGTGAACATTAAACTTTTGCTGAAAATATCACAATAATATTGTGTAGAATATCAAACTGTGTATCATGGACTATTATCTCGTGGCCATGGTGAAATACTGACTAGAAAAATGAAACTAATATCACTCATTAAAACGTGGCCATGATAAAATACTGACTAGAAAAAAATTAAACTGATATATTTTTCGGAAATGAAATATCACGAATGTAGTTTAGCCTTCAGCAAAGCTTATACATATACAGCTTTCAGTTTATTGCCCGTTTTTGCACTTCGCCAACGGTAGACCGAGGCTGCCGATGCTTCATTATCAAATCCACACGCATCGAGCAGAAGGAAAAAAACACACGAGTTAGTGTTAATGATTAATTGAATAGTAACTTCGCCTGCTTTATCTGTTGAGAGTTCCCCTGCAGTATCTGTCAAGGGTGGAGTCTCATGAACAGAGCTACAGTTCATAATCCACTTTATTACCATAAAACGGGAAGTCGTGGTAAACCCATTGTTGAGCGAACTGACGCGTCACTACTGGAACGGAGCATGCTTACGAGCCTGGAGACGGACATTTTTTATTTCTTTCTTTCCCCTTTTGCTTTTTTTGTTTTGTTTTTTTGTTTTTGCTTTTTCTTCTGTTTTTTTTTTCTTGGCGCGTCCAAGGGGGACGACCCCCCCCTAACGACGCCCCTGATAGTAATACCCGAGATTTGGTATCGATACAGTACGATATATAGTGATCTAAAATGACTGGAACATCATACGACAATTGGGACATTTGAGAACTGTATTTATGAATTTATGTTTTTTAACAACGATGACACTTGATCAGCATCTAGTTGTGCCAACTACGTTTCAGACATTTCAGAGACCAGGTGGTATAGTTGCCAACTTCGATAAAGTTTAAAATCCACGATAATAGGTTGCATTTCTGTCCTCATGTTTGTTGCAAATATGAAGAAAGTCGAGTTTTCTCACTTTTATGGTACGAAACTGTTTTATCTGCTCACATTGTATGTAAATCCATTGTCTGATCTACACCAAATCGACAATACAATTGGGGTTATCTGAGAAACAAGATGTTGACTGTTGTTGACGTTTAAAATACCGGTACCGGTAGTCATCTGTCTTTGTGATCTAATTGAAAATCTGCCAACTCCGTTTAAATGTCAAACTCTGTTACCAAAATGTCAACTACGTTTATACCAAAAGGTAAAGCGGTAACGTAGTTGACATATTTGTTATTGAAGGGCAATATTGTCCCGTTGTAGACCAGTAGTAATATAAGCGTATTTAACCCCAGATTGGCATTGACCTCTGAGTGCACTGCACTCTATCCCATGGTGCAGCACTTCCGGTTCCGGTCACGTGACCGGAAGTGACGCCTGCTTCCGGTCACGTGACCCGAAGTTGCAGCGCAGCGGTCAGAGGTCACTTTCGGTCACGTGACCGGAACCGGAAGCGCTGCATCATAAGATAGAGTGCACTCAGAGGTCAAAGGTCAATCCGGGGTCAAATACGCTTACCGGATATTAATAATGGTGCGCAGGGGCCAATATGTATCGCACGTCATTCTCAATACACGCAGGTCGGTCCTTACTGGCACAAGAAAAAAAAAATACCTGAAACCATGGGAAGTAAGACTTATAGTAATAAACATAACCTATAGGTGTTGTACGATGTTATTATGCCCAGTCTATGATCAGTGCGACCCCAGGGTCGAGCGTTTATTGTCCATTATGTCTCCGCAAAAATAAACATATAAAATGCCAACGCTTGCTGTGAGGATTCCCCTTTTGGGGTGCATTCCACACCTAAATGATGCGCGGCTAAAAACAGGCATGGGTTCGGATCTTCGGCCATAAATAGATGTAAAATCTTTAACAAAAACCCTGTAAAAGTATATGTTTTCTAAATGGGCACACTCGTGCCATTATTTCAGGACAGTTGTGAGCTATTGAAATTGAAAAGGAAAGACGTTCAATCCTCCTCAAACCTTCTTCAACTTTTCTGAAAAACTCCATAAAATATATGAAAATGTGTCAAATTCTACCCGCAACCCAGAGAAAACGTACGAAATGGTTTTCTTCTTATGTATGTTAAAGTGTTTCCCGTCCAAAGGACAATTTAAAATGGCGAAAAAAAACAGGGGGTCGACCTACTCGTTTTTTGTAAAATTGTATCGCCATAAAGGAATCATCAGTTTCGCTTCCCGAAAAAGTGCGGATTTTGGTCCGCCAGATATTCAATTCCGGACACGATTAGGCATCAGACTCCTAAATAATTTCACGTTCGGCAGTATTAACAAAATTGTACCTCGCTGATTCCCTAATTGAGTTTAGACCTTCATCTTTCGACTGGAAGTAGTTTATTTCAAGCGCTACAAGGTGACAAACTTCTTGTCAAACATTATCCGTCAAAATTTGAAGCTGTGCGCGCCTCTACACACGAGGTCCTTATTTCGCTGTTTTCTCTGCCTGCTGAAAGCAGTGCTCAGGCCCCGCAAATACTCCCCCGGCGAGGCATGTTATCGAGCAATGAATCGAAATAAAATTTGCAGCTGAATAGAACAAGCACCGTACTTGCCAGTGGTACCAACGGCTTTCTATTAATCGTTGCAACGAAGGCGGAAAAAAATCGAGAAAATTCTGGTCTTTGGCAGAGAACGGATCGGGACTTTTTTTTATTTAGGAGCCTGAGGCCATTAACTCTGTAGTGGCGAGTGGGTGCAATCAACAAGCAATGGTTATAGCCTCGTTTGGAAAAATGGTTACGTTCAGCAGGATGATACTATAGATATCAGTTAGTAGAAAGGTAAGAAGAATTATCATGCTGTCAAAATCGGGCGACCTTCCTTATTATAAAATTACGGAGGGGCCACTTTTGTGACGTGGAACAGACGTAATTCTGCGCATGCGCAGTAGACAAAAGTGCATGGGAATGAATATTTTGGGGTCGACGTGGGCCCCTAGTGGTCCGAATGGGTCGTGGGAGGTGTCAGAGTGAAGCGCTCCTCCAGGGCGATCAAGTCATGTGTGGATGCATGTAAAGCTAGGATTTGACCCGAAAATTTAAAAATCGGAACAAGGACGTTACCCCTAAAATAGGGGAAACCCCTATCAACCAGGTCTAGAGGGGCTAATATCGGTCTCGGCTTATTGGGGCCTGCCGACAGAGACAGGGTGGGTGAGTGGGTGTATGTAAAATTAAGATTTGTCTCGAAAATATAAAAAGCGGAATACGGAATTTTCCCCTAAAATAGGGGAAACCTCTATCAACCAGGTCTAGACGGGCTAATATCGGTCCCCGGCTTATCGATGTCTGACGACAGAGGCATGGAGGGTGAGTGGGTGTTTGTAAAATTAGGATTTGTCCCGAACCTATAAAAAGCGGAACACGGACTTTACCCCTAAAATAGGGATAACCTTATCAACCGGGTCTAGAGGGGCTAAAATCGGTCCCCGGCTTATCGGGGCCTGACGAGAGAGGCAGGATAGGTGAGTGGGTGTATACTAAAGTAGATTTGTCGAAAATATAAAGCGGAACGCTGACTTTACCGCTCTAAAATAGGCGAAACCCTATCAACCAGGTCTAGAGGGGCTAATATCGGTCCCCGGCTTGTCGGGGCCTGCCGAGCGAGGCAGGGTGGGTGAGTGGGTGTATGTACATTTAGGATTGGGACTGAACCTATAAAA
>JAVTVY010012880.1:0-56294 GCA_036873755.1 Hanleya hanleyi
TGGGGGTAGCTGAACTGAGTGTGCTAAAAATAGAGAGAGAGAGAGAGAATTAGGGTTTAACGTCGCATTCTCTAAAAATAGATCACCAGCTAGCGTGCTATAAAAGAGAATCGGCCTGGCCGTTTCATAAGACGCTTTGTCAACCACCAAGATGTTCACTTGCACTACGTGATCGAAATCATTCATTCGTCGGCACGACTTGCGCCGCCATGAGGCTGCCAAGCACGACGGAACCGCCCGGTATAGCTGTACGAGATGTGGAAAACTGTTTCAGCGCCCAGATCATGTACAGCGCCATGAACGTTCAATGCATGGGCCACCCAAGCGCCCATGCGGGTCGACTTTTCAAACTGACCAGTCAGTTGCTGCGACACCAACGCACACGACACCCTGTTCCGCAGCCACGTTTGCATGTAGAGGAGACCGTAGGCACCAGTTTCGAGACACCGGGAACTCCCGCCCATCACACGAGGGCCGATGATGATGATGTCGCCCTAATTCAACAGTCAAATTCCGACGACAAGACCTTGGGTCAGATTTTGTACGACGTGGAGGGCAAAGTACCCTTCGCGGACGAACCCATAAATGTTCCTAGTGATCTGTTACACGAAGATCATCTAGTGAGTGACATCTATCGGCGCCATTGGTCCATGATCTCGCACTGTTTCCACCGTCATCGCCCTATTCAATCCCTGTCGGAGGTAGGTCAAAGTGAACCGCTCCTGGGTGTACGACGTGGATCCCTTAGAATGGGTCTGTCAAAAACGCCAATGGTGCGCAGGGGTCAATTGTCACTTCCCGTCACGTTACCGGAACCGGAAATGACATGACAAGACTGGTGGCTGAGTGTGCTAAAAATAAATCACCAGCTAGAGTGCAATACAAGGGAAGCGGCCTGGCCGTTTCATCAGACACTCTGTCAACCACCAAGATGTTCACTTGTACTACGTGCTCGAAATCATTCACTCGTCTGCACGACTTGCGCCGTCATGAGGCTACCAAGCAGACAGAACCGCCCAGTATAGCTGTACGAAGTGTGGGAAACTATTTAATCGCCTGGATCATTTACAGCGCCATCAACGTTCAATTCATGGGCCACCCAAAGCGTCCATGTGAGGAATGTGGTCGGCTTTTCAAACTGACCGGTCAGTTGCTGCGACACCAACGCACACGAGACCCTGTTCCGCAGCTATGTTTGCAGGTATAGGAGCCCGTAGGCACCAGTATCGAGACAGCGAGAACTCCCACCCATCGCACGAGGACCGATGATGATGTCGCCCTAATTCAACAGTCAAATTCCGACGACAGATCCTAGGGCCAGATTTTGTACGACGTGGAGGTACATTTCGCGGACGAACCCATAAATGTTCCTAGCGATCTGTTACACGACGACCATCGGGTGAGTGACATCTATCGGCGCCATTGGCCCATGATCCGGCACTGTTTCCACCGCCTTCGACCTAATCAAGATATCTACAATTTCCGACTGATCGACCTCGCCCGTCTACGCAGCTACGTGGATGCCATCTTCAATGACCATCCTACGGCCTTCAAATTAAATCTGGCGTTTGCTTATGTGCTGCAGCATAAGGAGACAGATCAACTGCGCTATTCCTATTCCAGTGTCAACAACCAAGTGAACGACCATCCTTTCACCATCATCAACCGTGCATCACTGGAGACGACGCTGGAGGAACTGGACACCGTTGATCACTTGGAATGGACGCAACGTCAACGCCCCAACACCAAGTGGATGGTGAAGAGGGTGACCAATGTTACGTTCTTCGTGGCTAAACTGATCAACTCCCTCGGCTGAATGCGTCACCCGTGCACTGATGAATACCATAACATGCCGTATATACTCTCTATGTCTACATGCTGATCGTTGAATTGAGCTCAGTAAACACTTGTACCTAATGTGACGGTGCGTTAAATAATAAAACATGGTGTTTCATATTTCAATTTGTTTTGCTATGAACATACTAAACATACCCAGGGCGGCTCCCCCAGCCTGGGTATGATGTAACATTGGGGATAATAAACTGTATAAACATTGCTGAACTTGCTGTTATTCACGACAACCGCAATCCGCTATACTTGGATGAAATATATAGCCCGATGTGATAGAGTGCCCTTGCACACTTCCGAAACTTCTCTTTTGCTACTACTCCACAACTGCGCATGTGCAGAATTACGTCATTTCCACGACCCAACCCCTACAGTCGGAGTCACGAGTACTTCAAATTGATAACTCACCCGACCCATTCAGATCAATACTGGTCGATCTCGACCCCATAACACCCCTTCCAATGCCCTATTCCCACAATGCTTTGCCTGAGTATGCGGGCCGTCGCCTTACTTCCACGACACACCCGTCTAGTCGGAGTCTACTTCACGAGCGCTTCACCATGACACCTCCCACGAAACTATCGGACCAATAATGGTCCCTTGATCACTCAAACACACTCTCACGCACGCCCCAACTGAGCATGCACGATGCGATTACCAACAAAACACCATACCATTCATCGACTACATACCGAGAGCTACAAGATGACACCCCATCTGGCCCATTTGGACCAAAGATGGTCCATCTCTACCCCAAACACCTTCCTTCACACCCCCCAACATGCCCACTTTGCCTATTAGTCCTACTGATGACGTCACCAATGGCGTCACAGATAACGTGGACATCCTCCAAGTCGCGGTTTACACCTCGAGAGCTAAAACAGGCCATTCACACGACGCATTCGGACCAAGAATGGTCCCTCAAGCGCTCAAATATACCCCTGCGCACCTCCAAAATGACCGCTTTACTTACTACACCCCAACTGCGCGTGCGCAGATTGGCGAGACTTTCAGTTAAAAACACGCCAGTCTGACTCTATCCCACGAAAGCTTCACTAGAATACCACAACCGGGCCATTTGGACCAAAGATTGGTCCCTTGATTGTCCAAATAAGTCATTGCCCACGCCCAAATTGACATCTTTCGTTACTACTGCCCAACTGTGCATGCGTAGAACGATGCGGCCACCAAGTTTGTAGATGCGTCTACATGCAGAGAACTACAAGATGACACCCCACACGATCCATTCGGACCAAGGATAGTCTCTGTCTACCCCAAACACCTTCCTTCACTTCCCCAAAATGCCCGATTTCGCTACTACTCCTACTGATAACGTCACCAATGACGTCACAGATGACATGGGCATCCCTCAAATCGTAGTCTACACGTCCTGACACCCCACACGACGCATTCGGACCAAGGATGATCCATATCTACACTAAATACCTACCTTCACTGCCCCGAAAATGCCCACTTTGGCTAATACTCCTACTGATGACGTCACCAATGACGTCACAGATGACGTGAACATCACTCAAATCGGGGTATACACCCCGAGAGCTACACAATGACACCTCCCGCGACACATTCGGACCAACAGTGGTCCATCTCTATCCCAAATACCTTCCTTCACTTCTCCAAAATACCCACTTTAGCTACAACTCGTACTGATGAGGTCTTCGATGACGTCATAGATGCTGTGGACATCCCTCAAATCGGGGTCTACAGCCCGAGAGCTACAACATGACACCTCCCAAGACACATTCGGACCAATAGTGGTACAGCTCTTCCCGAAACACACCCCTGCGCACCTCCAAAATGACCGCTTTACTTACTACACCCCAACTGCGCGTGCGCAGATTGGCGAGACACCAAGTGTGTAGATGCGTCTACATGCAGAGAACTACAAGATGACAAGAAGAGGTAAAAGCATTTTGGGAAAGGTATTGCGCTACTATTTTCAAGAACTCTGGCGTTGAATGTATGTGGATATTGAACAACTCAAAATGTCTTACGGAAGAACTTGATGCTAAAGGTCACATACCGTACAGACATGTATCCACATGGGATTTCTCGACTCTCTATACTACAATCCTCATCAGGACCTTATTGACCGTCTAAGTTCATTAATAGTATCTGTGTTCAAGAAAACTGATCGTAGATATATTAATGTCGGAAGCCATAAGCATTCTTTAGCTCGACTACATACAAGAGATATCATTCATGGGATGTTTCTTTGTTTATAGAGTTGCTTGAATTTCTCATTAAAAATATCTATGTGAAATTTGGCAACACAATATATCAGCAGCATATAGGTATTCCAATGGGTACTAATTGTGCACCCCTGTTGGCTGAGCTGTATCTGTTCTCTTATGAATATGACTATATGCTGGCGCTTTCAAAAACCGATCCACTCAAAGCCCGTTCCTTCTCATTCACCAAACGCTATATAGACGATCTTCTCGCTGTGGATAATCGCTATATAAATGACGCAGTGAAGGATATATCCACCTTCACTGGATTTGAAGGAAACTACAGATAGCCCTACAGGCACATCTTATTTAGATCTCTATCTCTATAAAAATGAAGCTGGCATTCTCTCTCGTCGACTTTATGACAAAAGAGATGATTACAATTTCGACATCGTAAACTATCCCTTTCTGGATAGTAATATTCCAGTGGGACCGGCATATGGCGTATACATATCTCGCCTAGTAGCATTTGCTAGATCCTGTGTTAAATGTGATGATTTTAATCAACGTCACAAAACATTGTTGCAGAAACTTATAAAACAGGGCTATTCCACCAAGCGCCTCCACTCAAGTTTCTCAAATTTGGCGATACATATCGCATGCTGATAGCAAAATACGAACGTAGCGTGCAAGATCTATGGCGCTACGTTTCGTAACATGTGTCTAATTCCGCTAAACCCGGGGCTAGGGGCCGTATGAGCCCATGTACTTCAAGATCCTCATGGTACTCATATGAACAGTCACAATCAAAGCGTGGCTGAGGTACATCATTTTTGGATGACGACTCTATAGCGAATATTATGGATTACGAATACTGATCAGCGATACGGATTTGATATTTTGGAACATCATGATGTCTTGCCGGCATCATTGAAAATTGTTGACCGCTTCTCTCTTGCAGGAAACAAGCCTATGTTTATGTATACTTTTGTCTTTTTGAATTTGGTGCTAATACTGTTATATGGAAATGGAATAGGTCTTTGGATTATGGACGCGGATACTCTCTAATGGACGACGGCTGGATTATGAATGACGGACTAGACGCTTGTAATTTCAATAAAAAACACGCCAGTCTGACTCTATCCCACGAAAGCTTCACTAGAATACCACAACCGGGCCATTTGGACCAAAGATTGGTCCCTTGATTGTCCAAATATGTCATTGCCCACGCCCAAATTGACATCTTTCGTTACTACTGCCCAACTGCGCATGCGTAGCACGATGCGGCCACCAAGTGTGTAGATGTGTCTACATGCAGAGAACTACAAGATGCCACCCCACACGATCCATTCGGACCAAGGATAGTCCCTGTCTACCCCAAACACCTTCCTTCACTTCCCCAAAATGCCCGATTTCGCTACTCCTCCTACTGATAACGTCACCAATGACGTCACAGATGACATGGGCATCCCTCAAATCGTAGTCTACACGTCCTGATACCCCACACGACGCATCCGGACCAAGGATGATCCATATCTAAACTAAATACCTACCTTCACTGCCCCGAAAATGCCCACTTTGGCTAATACTCCTACTGATGACGTCACCAATGACGTCACAGATGACGTGAACATCACTCAAATCGGGGTATACACCCCGAGAGCTACACAATGACACCTCCCGCGATACATTCGGACCAACAATGGTCCATCTCTATCCCAAATACCTTCCTTCACTTCTCCAAAATACCCACTTTAGCTACAACTCGTACTGATGATGTCTCCGATGACGCCACCGATGCTGTGGACATCCCTCAAATCGGAGTCTACAGCCCGAGAGCTACAAAATGACACCTCCCAAGACACATTCGGACCAATTGTGGTACAGCTCCACCCGAAACACACCCCCACGCACCCAAAAAATGACCACTTTACTTACCACTTTACTTACTACACCCAACTGCGCATGCGCAGATTGACGCGACTTGCAATAAAAACAAGCCATTCCGACTCTACCCTACAAAAGCTTCACTTTGATACCTCTCACGGCCCATTTGGACCAATAGTGGCCCACCTCTACCTCAAACACACCCCCACGCAACCCCAAAATGCTTGCTTTGTATACTACGGCCAGACTGCGCATGCGCAGAATATTGAAACGGAAGATGCATTAGTCCACACGGATGTTCCTCCACGAGAGCTTCAAAATAGGACCTCATACGACACCATCGGACCACTAGGGACTCACCTAGATCCCAAAACGTTCATCCAGCACTATTTACCAACTACGCATGCGCATAGTGACTTTTTCACAAAAAATTCACCGCTTAGCTTCGGGACACCGCCCATCGTGTTCTACGTGGTGAGACATGATAAACAAGATCCCACAACCCATATCGCAATGAACATGTGTGAATTGCTCAGTATGGACCTATCCACTAAGCCAATATAGACCTATGGGCCTAGCCAGACCTCCTTGAACTTTTCAAAAAAAATCACCGCTTAATTAACCCTACCTGGGGGGGGGGGGGGGGGGCATTATGGCCCCCCCCCCCTACCAAACTTTCTACGCTATTTCCGGAACGTCGGAAAATGGAGTGCTGAAACTCCGGGACTTTAAAGTTTATCAATTTGGGGTCATTTTGAGCCCATTTGCGTAACCCCCTGAGCAGAGGATCATGGGTAAATTCAAGATGGCGGCCACGTGCGGTACCAGAAATGTGATGTTTTTGTCACATTTCTTCAAAATTCCTGCTTTTCCCCGATGAAAAGTGGGCAAAAACTATTTTATTAAAAAATTTAGTCCAGTCGGATGCTCCTCCACGAGAGCTTCAAAATAGGACCTCATACGACACCATCGGACCACTAGGGGCTCACCTAGACCCCAACACGTTCACCCAGCGCTATTTACCAACTACGCATGCGCATAGTGACTTTTTCAAAAAAATTCACCGCTTAGCTTCGAGACCCCGCCCATCGTGTTCTACGTGGTGAGACGTGAAAAACAAGATCCCACACCCATATCGCAATGAACATGTGTGAATTGTCCAGTATGGACCTATCCACTGAGCCAGTATGGGCCTATCCAGACCTCCGTGAACTTTTCGAAAAATTTCACCGCTCAACTTCGAGACCGCTCCCATCGTGTTCTACAGCCCGAGACGAGAAAAACAAGACCAAACAACAAATACCGCAATGAACATGTGTAAATTGCCCAGTATACCTATCCACTGAGCCAGTATGGGCCTATGGGCTATCCAGATATCCGTGAACTTTTCGAAAAATTTCACCGCTTAACTTCGACACCCCTCTCATCGTGTTCTACAGCCCGAGACGAGAAAAACAAGACCTCACAACCCATATTAATATCCACAAAAAATGACCACCCCTATACCCCATACAAGCATTTTCCCTTGTAGATGCAAATGTGCGAATCAGGCCCTATTTTAGAGGTAAAGTCCGTGTTCTACTTTTTTATATTTTCGGGACAAATCCTAATTTTACATACACCCATCCATGACTTTATAGGCAGGTCCCGATAAGCCCATGGGATCGATATTAGCCCTTTTGGACATGGTTGATAGGGGTTTTCCCCTATTTTAGGGATAAAGTTCGTGTTCCGCTTTTTATATTTTCGGGATAAATCCTGATTTTAGAGGCACCCACCCATGACCTGATCGCCCTGGAGGAGCGCTTCACTTTGACACCTCAATCGACCCAATTGGTCTACTAGGGGCCCCTCTCACCCCTGAAAATTGTCGAACATTCCAGATGATTCTCACGAAAACTCGCGTATTTGGGACTACTTTCTGTCCGAGGAGGCTTTTTCCCGCGACCGCATCACCGCCGACCGCATCACCGCGGAGGAATACATCCCAAAGGTCACGTGACCGGAAGTGACGTCACATACTTGCGCAGTACGACTTGCGCAGAAGCAGACCTGCCCACTTTCCGGGTTTTTTTTGCGCATGCGCACTGAACCAAATAACACCGAATATGTCCTCTATATACTGCTATAGAACTTCCCGAAAAACGCCCCAAAAATAAGGCCGAATATACCCTACATATACTACCTGTGTGACGTCACATTATCTCTGAAACTAAATCCCATAAAAAAATAAATCTGAGATATTCAATGAAATTCCTTCTTGATGTTCCTTTTATGCTGCGTTTAACTGACTTTCAAATAACATAGACTGATATGGGCATTTAGATTACATTAGATCAACATGCTCACTGAATCATGAATGTCTGAATGCATAACTTCATTTCAAGGGAGGCTAATCTTACTGCCGAAACAGAGACGTACAGGTAAGGCCGATCCTGCCCTAGATCTACAAGAGGGCAATAAAGGTCAGTTTTGCTCAATAAATCATTTTACATGACGAATGCAGCAAAATCCTCTTGGGGCGCACACGAACATACATATACCCGTCAAATGTTAGTAAGAAATAAATTTTCATCTATCTTATTTGCATAATAATAGGGCAATATATGTCACACTGTTGAAACAACAACTGATTTTTTAAATGGCAAATTATGTTTAGGACATGGAACAATAGATAGATTAGTTTTGGAGCACTGTTTAAGAAGAAATCAAAAGTTATTGAGCAAAAACGACCTTTGTTGCCTCCGTTTCAATAGCTGGATCACCCTAACCTGTTACACGTGTTTTCAATCCATTTTCAATGTAATCAACGAAACTGGCTCGTGCATATATTTTCGTAATACCGCACGTTAATATATGAATTACATTAAATGTCCGATCAAAGTTTCCGAACCTTGAATGTAATTTATTATCTAATTTGGAAACATTACGGTATCGAAAATTAGGCCTTTTTTGGACTACAACTCATGTAGACTACAATGAATTGGAATTAAAATTATATGCTCTCAAATTACAAGCGTCTGGTCTGCCATTCACTATTCAGCCGTCGTCCATTAAGGACGTCCATAATCGTAAGCTTTTCTTGATGTCTCATCGCTGATCAGTATTATTAATCCATATGATTTTCTTCTATACTCGTTATCTGGATAATGATGTATCTCAGTCACGTTTTTATCGTGGTTGTTCATATGAACACCACGAGGATATTGAAGCAAATGCATCCCACGACCCCTGGCCCAGGGTTAAGCGGAATTAGACACAAGTTACGAAACGCACTACGCTCGAGTTTTGCTATCAGCATGTGAAGTTTATCGCCAAATTTGAGAAACTTTGAGTGGAGGCGCTTAGTGGTATAGCCACGTTTTATAAGATCTGCAATAATGTTTAAAATCGTCTCATTGAAGACAGGATATAGCAAATGCTACAAGGAGAGATATGTATAGTCCTTATGCAGGCCCCACTGGAATATTGAGAAGGCCCGCTTCATTTTTATAGAGATGTAGGTATAAATATGATGGGCCGTTAGTGCTATATGTTGTTTCCTTCAAATCCAGTGAAGGTGGATATATATCCTTCGCGGCGTCATTTGTATAGCGATTATTCACAGCGACAAGATCTATGTAAGGTTTGGTGACAGAGAAGGAACGGGCTTTGAATTGATCTGTTTTTGAAAGCGCCTGCGTGTGCTCGTATTCACAGAGAACAGATATACGGTATGTCAGACAAAAGTGTTGCACAATTAGTACCAATTGGAATGCCTATATGCTGTTGATATGATGTGTTGCTGTTGACATAGATATTATTAATGAGAAATTCAAGCAGCTTGTGTGTAGTCCTTATGAGGGATTGTAGTATAGAGAGTCGCGAAATCTCATGTGGATACATGTCTGTGCAGTAAGTGACCTTTAGTGTCAAATTCTTTCGTAAGACATTTAAGAATGTTTTCAATGTTCACATACATTCAACGCCAGAGTGTTTAGAATTAGTGGCGCAATACCTTCTCAAATTGCTTTTACCCTCTGAAGGGTCCTCGATAAGAGGGTTGAAAGAAGCTTTGTGGTGTAACTTCTAGAACCAGATATGAATCGTGCTTTGTATGGTGGGAAAATGGCGTTGTTCATAAGTGTGTGAATGTATTGCCGTGTGAATCTCCTCCAGGAATGGTTCAACAATGGACTGAATGCAATCTCTTGTGTAGATCCTTTATCTCCTGGAAAGGCCCCTGAGACACTTTCGCTTCAACACATCAAGTGATTTGGCGTCAGAGGTTGCAAATCCGATCTGGCTGGACTTCAGTAGACATTCTACTTTAGAGAATACTGTAGCCATCTCATTCCAGGAGAGTATCTGTTGCCCGACAGCTACCTAGAGGGCTCGTTGCGATGTGCCACCAACAGTTTGGCTTGGCGGCTCAGGAAGTTTGCGACACACCACACATCTCCTTGTGATGGCTTTCGTCAATTTACGTCCTTTTGTCCACCCACACCTTACGACAACTCTCGCACAATGTAGGTTGGGACTCGGTGTGCTTTGGTGCACTGTCCTATTGTCCTATACATAGAGTGTCCGGGGGAGGGGGGGGGGCACTCAAAGCTGGGGAAGAATGTCCTACAAACAATGTTAAACAGGTACGAGTGTCCTACGGACAACTATCACCTGAGCATTAAAGTCCCACCCTGGGGAAGAGTATCCGTGTTTCATTCGTTGATATGGAGATTATTTGGGTAGAGCGGGTGTGATGTTGGTTGGAGGTGAAAGGGTGTGGGTAGCGTAAGTAGGATTGGCTATCTTGTCGGATAGCACTATACCGATTTGCTTTACCTTCAAAATGCTTTGAGCATGGAGAATATTTTGTCGAGCAAGCAAAATACTTTTTGTGCGATTTAGTACGGTGGCTTGTTAGGGCCATGCATTGATTTTTGCAATTATCTGCCTTTTACTAGTTTTCAAGATTTCACTTTCGCGTTTTCTGTAATTTCTTGCCATTGACATCGATTCATTTCCGAGATATAAAGTTGTTTTCTGGTTTTAACAATTTCTTCTATCCATTTTCATGCGACTGCAAATATCGAACAACCCATGTGAAAACATTATTAAATTAACAAAAACATCGAAAAAGTATTTCAACCGCGGTGGAAAGTATTTCAACCGCGGTTGAAATACTTTCAACCGCGGTGGAAATACTTTCCACCGCGGTTGAAACTATTTCAACCGCGGTTGAAAGTATTTCAACCGCGGTTGAAAGTATTTCAACCGCGGTTGAAAGTATTTCAACCGCGGTTGAAACTATTTCAACCGCGGTGGAAACTATTTTAACCGCGGTTGAAATACTTTCCACCGCGGTTGAAATACTTTCAACCGCGGTTGAAATACTTTCCACCGCGGTTGAAATACTTTCCACCGCGGTTGAAATACTTTCAACCGCGGTTGAAATAGTTTCAACCGCGGTTGAAATACTTTCCACCGCGGTTGAAATAGTTTCCACCGCGGTTGAAATACTTTCAACCGCGGTTGAAATTACACGGCAGTTTCTGTTGTTTTTTTGCTATTTCTGATGTTTCACGCTTTTTTCGAGGTTTTCGCTAATTTCCAGTGTTTCCATGTGGTCGTTTGAATTGTTCTTGTCTCTTGAAAATGAATTTCCAGCGTTTTCGTATGGAAATGGTTGCAGGACGTTGCAGTTTCTTAAGAATGAATAAAAAGATCAGGGATAAATTTTGAAAAATCGAAAATGAATCTAAGATGATGACAAGAAAACAGAGAAAATGCGAAAGTGAAATCTTCAAAATTAGAGAAAGGCAGAAAATTCGAAAGATCAATGCATGGCCCTAACAAGCCACCGTAGGTATCCAATATGGCCACCATTTTGAATATATCCATGATTCCCTGCTCGGGAGTCATGCAAATAGGATCGAAATGACCCTAATATGATAAGTCACGGAGTGTCCGCTCCCAAGTTTTGTCGTTCCGGAGACAGAATAGTAAGTTTAGTGTTGTATCCATTCCCAAGCCTGGTTGGGTTCAATTAAATTCGAATTAGTCAATTGTGGTTTCAGGAACCTCAAATATAGCTAAGATTAAATTTGTTTCACCTGGTCTGTGTAATGTGGTATCAACCACCACATAGATATATTAAAAGATACCCCCATATCCTAGCTTATAGTTTCTATTAAAAGTCAATATTGAATACCATATCAGGACCTCATATACCGGTTCAGTTCATTGCTACTCTAGCTAAAAAATAAAAGAGATCAAAGAATATATTATTGTCAGAAGCCATAATACAAGCGTCCAGTCCGTCATTCGATATTCAACTGTCGTCCATTAAATCATTTCCGTGTCCATAATCCAAAGTCCTAATTCATAAAACAGCATTATAGCACCAAATTAAAAAAAAAACAATAATAGTATACATGAACATGGACCAGGTTTGCTCTGTTCTACTCAGTAAATACAACCAGAAGCAAATTAACTAGAAGTCTGCAACCTCCTATTAAACTAGCTAGAAGCATTGGCCACCGCATCCCTGCATGTGTCCATGATGTATGTGTGAGACAGAGAGAAATAAGGTTTAATGTCGCGTTCAACCGTGACGTATTTCGCAGTAAGGTTGGTATGTGCCGTGGTCGTGATTCAAAAACAATCGAGTGATGCATCACGGGAGATGTGGGAGCTTGAATACCCATCTTATGAAACGTAGATAATTCGTAAGACTCATGAACACCCGCGTGACGCCTTCGCATTGTGTAGGCGCTGTGCAAGAGTGTAGTGTGCTTAGCTGTTTAGTAAGAGCCAGTGCTGTCCAGTTAGTCTTATTCAATGATACAGACTTCTACGGTCATTTGATTCTGATACAATGAATAGAGTTCACATGATAGCTATTTATTCATAGATCCTTGGAATATACGGTGTTAGCATCTATGTTAGGTTTAACAACACTATTTCTAAGAATTCTGAGATTGAAAGCATGTGGACATAGAAAACTCAAGATGTCTTTTGAATAACTTGATGCCAAAGGACAGACAAGTATCCACATGGGATTTCTCGACTCTCTATGCTACAATCCCTCTTCAAGACCTTCTTGACCGCCTCAGTTCATTAATAATATCGGTGTGCAAGAACATTTAACGCCGATATATTAATGTCAGAAGCCATAAAGCATTCTTTAGATCTACTACATACAAGGGATATCATTCATGGAATATTTCTTAGTTTATAGATTTGCCTGAATTTGTCATTAATGATATCTATGTGAAATTTGACAATGCAATATATCAGCAGCATATAGATATTGCAATGGGTACCAATTCTGCACCTCTTTTGGCAGACATCTGTCTGTTACATTTTGAATACGACTATATGCAAACATTACAAGAAGGTGATCATTTCAAAGCTTCTCCCTTCTCATTCATCAAAAGCTATAAAAACGATTTTCTTGCTTTGGATAACCACGAAGAAAGTATATCCACATTCACTAAATTTGAAGAGAATCAGCTACAGTCCAAGTAAGATATTGGCCTAAATATCGATACATATGCAACAATTATCCATAAATATCTCACTGTGACCCTACGACGAGAGAGATGATTACAATTTCTACACAGCTGACTACCATATTCTCGACAGTAATATCTGAGATGAGCCTGTGTATGGCGTATACATATCTCGCCTAATAGCATGTGCTTGCTTCCATGCAAAATGAGATGGATTGTCGCAAAACATTTTTGTATCAACCAATTCGACAGCACTATTCAACCCAATCTAGGTAAACCAAGATGGTAAATCAGGGGAATACCATCTAGACGTAACGCTATGAAAACTTCGTGTAAAAGTTTCGGCGATATTCCACGAGATCCTATAATAAGCCAATCACAAACATTCAACCTTTTCTTTCTGAAAATGATTGACGTTTACTTCACGGAGATTAACATCTTCGCACGGCACAATCTTTTGATATTTCCTGCCCCTAACAAAGCCAGACTTTTCGGCGGGAGTAAACTCTGTGATGTCCACGGACCCTGTCTGGAAATGATGCCATATTTGGAAACTGTTTCAGGATAATGTTTATATATTAGACCACGAGCTACCGTGTGTAATTACTGTGGGCGTGATTTTGAAATAGTTACAATCAGCTATCCATCTGATTGGCTAACAATAGTAGTTTCAACTTGCACGGGATTTATATAGGGCTGAATTCAGATATAATATTCCGTGATATTATATCTGAGTTTACTGAGATTGTATGCAACCAAGCGCCTCATGCTCAAAGTCAATTAACCCTATATGACCTGGGATTTTTCAGACCTGTCCAGCACTGTCCGCGCCCTCCCCCTTCCCCCCCACCCCCCTCCCTAATTATTTTTCTTATCCCTTGAGCTAGAGAGCGGAAACTTACCACACTATACCCATGGGTCAAGCTCTACCACAAAATATTTTTAAATTTCAAGAAAATGTATGCAAATTCTCCGTAAAAACTGGATAAATTAGTAAATATTAATCTCATTCGAAATAAAATAGCTTTGCCCACTTTTCCTTGAGAAAAAGTAGAAATTTTGAAGAATATTGATGAAAATATCACTTTTCTGGTACTCCATGTGGCCGCCTTCTTGACTTTACCCGTGATTCTCTGGTCGGGGGGTATGCAAACAAGATGATAATGACTCGAATATGATAACCATAAAGATCAAGGTGTGTCCACTCTCATTGCTATGTCGTTTCGGAATTAGCCAGAAAAGTTTGGGAGGGGGGCCAGAGTGCCCCCCCCCCCTCCCCCTCCGGGCCTGGTAGGGTTAAGTTAGATGATAAGTATTACACACTACTGATAGCAATTACGATCGTAGTGACGTTTCGTAGCTAGTGTCTCAATCCGCTCAAATCGGATTATAGGCCTTGATGACAGCTTCATGGTATTATTATGAACAGGCGCAATCAACGAGTGACTGGGATATAACGTACATGAGATACAGACTGAATGACTTGGAAAATCCCCTGGATTAAATAATACTGATGAGTGATATGGGTTTGTGAATACGGCCATCAAACTAATGAAAACTGTTCACGGCTGGAAAAAAGTTGACAGCCATCACTAAAATGTGCGATGACCGCATCACCAACATGGTGATGACTCAGAGGGATCGCCAACTTGGTAATGCTGTCGTTGCATTTATTAGTGATAACTTGTTAGACGTTAGCAATAAAGCGTAAGGATCTCTGCACCCATTGCCCCTAACCAGGCCACTCACCAATAAATGTTGTTGTTTCAATGCCTTTTGCTGAGAAGCAACAGGAACTTGATAATGTGATGTCTAGCACTGTAATATCACTTGTCTTTATTGCACCATGTAAGTGTCCTGTCTGTGTCTTGTGCGCTGTCCTCAATGTTTTATAGGGTGTCTGGAGGGTGTCTGGTTCTATGCTGCTTCAAAGATTTCTTCTTTGAAGTAGCAGGAACACAACAGGGCTGGGTGGTGCTCAGTTGGTTCGTCGTGAAATACCTGAAATATTGTTGAAAGCGACGTTAAATTCTATTCACTCACTCGCTCAATCAAATGGTGATGATCGTACCTCGCCCCCCCCCACCTTGTCATGACGAATAATTGGTGAGGACATGAACTCGTTACCGACAAATTGTGATGATTCGTCACCAATTGTTGATGATGACTACCCCCTTACAAATAAATAGTGATTTACTTACCTCCTCGTCCTTTGTCATTACCATTAATTGAACCATGTCCTCACCAATTATTATGAGTCATCATCAATTATTGATACCCCTTATCAACATGAGCAGTTTGACTAACGTCACAGGACCTACGAAGTAGGGTAGGCATTAGGACTCCGACGCGAACTGAACTCTTGAAAATCCCCACCCCTCCCCCCTTGAAATCCTGCCTATATTAAGATGGGCACTGCCCAAGTCAGAATCACCAGTGATGTTCGTCAAAGATCACCAGAAATTTTCATTAAAAGTAGGTCAGCTCAGAACTTGCTGGTAACAGTCCCCTAATGCACCTTCATGCCAAAAATCAAGGTTCTAATGTCAACGGTTCTCCTTAATTTGCCGACGAAAGGATTCGGATGGACTGGCTGACTCATTACCGGACAATTTGCAAATGAGACCCTACTTCGTAGGAATAAAAGGTGAAGAACGTACCTCCTCCCACTTTGTCGTCGCCGTTAATTGGCGAGAACAGGGCGTTGTCACCGATAAATGATGATGAACCGTCATTATGTTTTTGGCTGTGTTGACCGCTTCAAGGCTGCAAGAAATTAGTATATGGTACATATTTTTGGTTTCCACTTAGGTGTCTTTTCTTCGCCTGGTTTAATAAATTAACAGTGTTGGGATATAATTAAATTATAATTTGGCTGCAATTATTAGTCAAAACATTCTATCTTTAATAAATAAGGTCTGTCGATTGTGGACGTGACAGTTCTTTATCCACAAATACTATGCAGATCTGAAATATTTTTATTTATTTCCAGACGGCAGAATGGGGAGTGATCATCTGACTGATCACGTGACTGCCAGCTGGTGGTCGAAGCTGACGTTCTGGTACGTAAATTGACATTTATAACTGATGTTGTAAAAGGGAGATATTCGACACATTCGTACGCTGTGAGATAAGAAACAAGGGATTCTGTATTGAAAGTTACCCTTCTCAAACTGAGGCTGTACAAAGGCAGTGACAAGAGACAAATTAAACCACTGGTCGATTATGGAGGGTCTTTGGTTAAAATACAGTAAATGACGTGACTTTAAGAATATCCCGCATTAAATGCTCAAGTGTATTATTATTGAATAATATCACAGCTAACTTTTATTGTGTTCCGCTTACTTAGTAAGTCTCCAATTTTTCCTGAGAAAAATTGTGAAATTTGCGACCTTGTGTTCTGTACGGGACACAATCAAACGACGATACCCACGTGACCAGCTATGACGGACGAAAATTGCTCTTCTCAGAACACAGTTTGCGTCCTAAAAAATCCTTTGGTTTGGAGTGTGGTTTGGTACATTTCACGTGAAGTGGGAGGAGTGGTAATCAACAACATCAGTATGTCATTCTAGACTGAAGTACGAGAATGTAGGCTTTTCCAGGGGCGAACTGAACCTGTTTAACCTGGGACGTAATGGGACAAATCAAATACTGTATTTTTACCTTTACACATATCAGGTAAATGAGGGCAAAGTGGTACTAGGTACCCTCATTTAACCCGCCGATAGATTTACCTCCCTTGCTCTCCTTGTTTCCATACTGATTCAGACAGACAGTTTCGCACCCTCTAGGGGGCGCTTTGAACACCTATTGCCCAAGGACCAGTGGATATTTATATTATGAATGGGCTTTTTGAAATCGGATTACATAAGCGACTAAAATGGAGGAGATAACCGTTCATAGCTACCAATTTAGTATTAATTCAGATTAGATGTTGCTACAACGTTAGTATTTAATGTTTCAATTATAACAAGTTGGAACCTTTATTCAATAAGAATAAAAACCTTTTGTCATCACATCTCTCAATGGTCATCAAAGATTCATGAGCAGGAAATTCCATGAATCTGAAAATCAATAATAAAGTTGAAAGAGAAGTCACACACACGTTATTAATCCATAATGAAAGGACCAGGTATGTTTGGATGGGTGAATAGCCCCAGACCAAGTGCGGTAAAAGTCCCAAAAATAATATGTAACATTTACAAGAAATTGTTCAGTTGGCATAATGTACAATATTATATTGCATACTCAGAAAAATCTCAAGGCACTGAGACTCATCATTCTCGAATAACACTGGCGTGAATTAGTACAGTCTTGCAAAATCGCCTATTTTGAGGCGAAAATACCTTATATTTCTTTCTACGAGCATATGAAAATAAACGATAGCCAGAACCAGCTTGATACAGTATACTTGCTGTTCCAATAAGTGATCGTAGACCAAATCTGGTTCTGGTTATCGTTTATCTTCATGTGTTTACAGGGAACAATAGGAATTGCTTTCACCTCAGAATCAACTATTTTGCACAAGTGCACAAATTTACGGCCCTGTTACTCGAGATTGAGGAGACTTGGTGCCTTCAAATTTTTCTGAGTAAATAATATAATATTGTACTTCATGCCAATTGAACAATTTCTTGTAGTGGAAGTATTTTATTTTGGTACTTCTCTATTGCACCATACCTGGGGCCATTTACCCATCTAAAGATACAAGGTCCTTTCTGAACTGATTGGAAAAACCGCTGTTCTGGTCATCCCTGAAAGCCCCATTACAACTGCATTACCTATATCGCATGTGTTTCGCAGGTAATTCTGTATTGAAGCCGGAAGCTGCCATTTCATGTTTTCGCATTTTTGCATCGATAAGAGTAACGCGAAAACGAGACGCGAAAACACGAAAACAGAAAAGTACGAAGAAGCGATGCGTTTTTCGAGTCGTCTTTTCCCGTTTTCGCATTTTTGCGTTTTCGCTTTACTATTATCGATGCAAAAAAGCGAAAACACGAAATGGCCGTATCCGGCTTCCATAATTCCAAGACCTTCACATAACCACTCTCACCGCTAAAGCAGAACAGATTAATGCGATTCTAAAAAAAATGTTGACTAATCCACACCTGCGCCCTTAGACATTCTCATTGGCGAATGATCATACGCGTTTGAGTACAAAAAGACAATATACTCAATATCCAGTCAGAAACGGACAATAACTAGCCAAGACTGGCAAATTCAAATTTCATTTTTTATGAAGACTTATAACTTTCATCCCGCTTAACACTAGTTTGAAACATATACGTTTGCACATCAATTTAACGGTTCAGCTTAGGCCAAAACGCTATATACAAATTCAATACTATAATTTGTCCATTTTAATTAGTCGTCCATGTCCGCTTTGATGACGTCACAGTGACGTCATTTTCAAAAATGGCATTTTTGGTCGATTTTCTGTCAGATTTTTCTAATTTTTAATTTACGCAATTTCTCAGCAAAAACTGCATAATAAATTAGTAAATATTAATGTGATGTGAAATAAAATAGTTTTTGCCCACTTTTCATCCCGAAAAAGCAGAAATTTTGAAGAAATATGACAAAAACATAACTTATCTGGTATAAAAGTGACCGTCATCTTGGATTTACCCATGATCCTCTGTTCGGAGGTTATGCAAATAGGCAGAAAAACACCGAAATATGATAAACTATAAAGTTACGGAGTTTCAGCTCTCCATTTTGTGTCGTTCCGGAGATAGGGCAAACAGTTTGGTAGGGGGGGGAGGCAGTTTGCCCCCCACCACCCCAGGCCAGGTAGGGTAAAGGCGTAACAACGGGCGTTGACGGGCGTCACTGCAATTCGATGAATTAGGGACAATTCAATGGAATATCTAAAAAATTAGAGCTTCTGAGCTATTTCACCAGGGCGTTGAAGTGTTAAGCTTGGCGTTGGCGGGCGTTGCAGGACGCATTCGGACCAATTGTGGCCCACCTCGACTCTAAAACGTCCCTTCCATTGCCCTTTTCCCACAATTCCTTGCCTGCGCATGCGCAGAATGTTGAAAACAGACGACACACAACTCCAGTCGGATGGACCCTCGCGAATGCTTCACGATGGAACCTCCACGCCCCGATCGGACAAATAGTGGACCCCAGAATATCCATGATTGCCCATGGTTTAGGTGAAAGTCCGTGTTCCGCTTTTTATATTTTCGGGACAAATCCTAATTTTACATGCAACCCTGCAGATGCCACCATACCCACTTCTCTGGCTGATTCCCCATCGTCCAGATGTAAAGTCCGTGTTCCGCTTTTTATACGTTCAATCCCAATCCTAATTTTACATACACCCACTAACCCACACTGCCTCTCTCGGCAGGCCTCTCGCCGCCGGAAAGCCATATTAGCCCCTCCAGACCTGGTTGATAAGGGTTTCCCCTATTTTAGGGGTAAAGTCCGTGTTCCGCTTTTCATACGTTCAACACCAATCCTAATCTTATGTACACCCACTTACCCACCCTGTTCCTCTCGGCAGGCCCCGATCCGTTGGGAAGCCATATTAGCCCCGCTAGACCTGCTTGATAAGGGTTTTTTTTGTATTTTAGGGTAAAGTCCGTGATTCCGGATTTTATACGTTCAAAACCAATCCTAATTTTACATACACCCACTCACTCACCCCGCTTCTCTCGGCAGGCCCCGATCCACCGGAGACCGATATTAGCGCCTCTAGGCCTGATTGAATGGGTTTCCCTATTTTAGAGGTAAAGTCCGTGTTCTGTTTTTTATACGTTCAATCCCAATCCTAATTTTACATACACCCACTCACCCACCTCGCCTCGCTCGGCAGGCTCCGATCCGTCGGGAAGCAATATTAGCCCCTCTAGACCTGTTTGATAGGGGTTTTCACTATTTTCGGGGTAAAGTTCGTGTTCCGCTTTTTATAGGTTCAACCCCAATCCTAATTTTACATACACTCACTAACCCACCCCGCCTCTTTCGGCAGGCCCCGATCCGCCGGGAAGCCATATTAACCCTTCTAGACCTGGTTGATAGGGGTTTTCCCTATTTTAAGGGTAAAGTCCGTGTTCCGCTTTTTACAGGATCAACTCCAATCGTAATTCTACGTGCATCCGCCAATGACTTGATCGTCCTGGAGGAGCGCTTCACTTTGACACCTCCCTCGACCAATTTCGGACCACTAGGGATCCACCTCCACCCCCAAAATTACCATTCCCATGCCTCCTTTTCTGCTGCGCATGCGCGGAATGACGCAGGTTCCACATCACACCCATCCAGTCGGATGCTCCCTCACGAGTGCTTCACGATGACACCTCACTCGACCCCCATCGGATCACTAGGGGCCTCCCGACCCCTCCCATCGTGTTCTAGGTGGAGAGACGAAGAAAACAAGATGCCACACCCTATACCGCAAATGTCCACGAGTGTGTTTCCCTTTAAGTTTATCGTTGCATACCGCAATTGTCCATGTGTGGGTTCCCGATCAGGCATACGCCCTAGCGGTATAATGATCTGCCCTCTGGTAGATATATTAAGATATTTTCAACCTTGGTTTCTAGGATGTGACTCGTGGTGTAGTGGATAGCGTGTCTGCTTCTGAAGAGAGCAACCCGGGTTCGACTCCCACTGGGACCCGTTCCCTTCTCTCGCTGTATGGCTATTATGGAGAAACTGACGGTTCCTCAGTTGCCATTTATGCGGGGCATGGTACTGGCGATATTGCCGGGGACCCTGTTTGATGACGTGCATTCCATTGATGCTTTGGAAGGTCGGATAAAGGCTTAGGGTGCGGTCCACACCTAAATGATGTGCAGCGGAAAGCAGGCAAGAGTTCGGGTCTTCGGCCATAAATAGATGTAAAACCCCTATAAAAATATATATTTTCTAAATGGGCAAACTCATGCCACTATTTCAGGAGACAATTTAGCTATTGAAATTGAAAATGAAAGGCGTGCTATCCTCCCTAAACCTTCTTCAACTTTTCTGAAAAATTCCATAAAATGTATGAAAATGTGTCAAATTCGACTCACAACCTAGAGAAAACGTACGAAATGATTTTCTTTTTTATGCATTATAAAGTGTTTCCCCTCCAACGGACAATTTAAAATGGCGAAAAAAACAGGGGGTCGACCTACTCGTTTTTTGTAAAATTTTATCACCATAAAGGAATCAACATTTTCGCTCCCCGAAAAAGTGCGGATTTTGGTCTGCCAGATATTCATTTCCGGACACGATCAACTCTGCGGTGGAGCGTAGGTGGGATCAATAAGCAATTGTTATATCCTTGTTTGGAGAAATGGTTACGTCCAGCAAGGTGATACTATAGATATCAGTGAGTAGAAAAGCAGGAAGCATTACCATGCTGTCAAACACGGGCGACCTTCCTTATTATGAAATTAGGGAGGGGCCACTTGGTGCGAAACCGTGGCAAGTGTGGAGTGCACCCTTAAAGGCTAAGGTGTTTTCTCAAAATTTCTGTTCTCAAGGCTATGCCAATCTGGGAGTGTTCGCGAGTTTTTTGGTATGCGACACTCGCTTGTAGTATGCAGTTTTATGGGATATCCCATCAATCACTTTCTCCATACCCCATCTTTGTTTTTGCGACTTTTGCACAAAATTCAGGCGTTTAGGAGCTCAATAAGAATATCATAGGATTTCGCTTCGATCGTGGCAATCAAACTCATGTAGAAAGTTTGGGAGTGTTTACCAGCTTTCGAATGAGGCATGCGGAGCACAATAAATGCCAAAAATAGCTGAAACTCAAGCCAAATTTTCAATAATTTTGCATTCCGACCTTTCCAAAAGATTGGGGAGTGGGAGTACAACATTCGAGATAAAAGGGACAAAACCAGAGTAATACGCTCTCATTCTCTTTAGTTCAGTGTGTCGGTTTGATCCGTATTGAAAATTAATCATTTTGACATTTACGTGACGATAATGGGACACGCAGGTCACTAATCATAACGCCCCGTGGGGTTTCCGGGGATTGACCTGGGATGTCGTTGTGCACACCGCAGGTCATGGTAAGAATAGGCCTCAACTCCTCAGACAGCTTGTCGTAAGAAGCGACTAACTGAGGCACCCGTGGGGTTCCCGGGTGTGAAAAGGAATAGGACCCTACCCGTGTAGTTCCCGGATATGAAAAGTAATAGGACCCAACGTCGTGATATGACTGAAATATAGTTGAAAGCGACGTTAAATCATATTTACTCACTCACTCACTCACTAATCGTAACATATACGCCGAACCAAGAGGAGGTAATTTTGTATAGGTCCAAATAGCATATATGCAAGGCCAATAATATCATACCATGTAGTAATCATAAAATCGAACCATTTCTGACTAAGATATATGAAGTTTACGATCCTGGTCCATATAAAGTCAAATCAAGGCCAAATAAGCGCTTTTATCGAGTGTAGTGAAGGAGAACATGAACTATTTGGCCTACTGGTGTATTATAACCGCGCAATTATGCCTACATTAAGGGTGCAGTCCACACCTAAATGGTGTGCGGCTAAAAGCAGGCAAGGGTTCGGGTCTTCGACCATAAATAGATGTAAAATCTTTAAGAAAAACCCTGTAAAAGTATATATTTTCTAAATGGGCAAACTCATGCCATTATTTCAGAAGACAATTTAGCTATTGAAATTGAAAAAGAGAGGCGTGCTATCTTCCTTAAACCTTCTTCAACTTTTCTGAAAAATTCCATAAAATGTATGAAAATGTGTCAGATTCGACCCACAACCTAGAGAAAAGGTACGAAATGATTTTCTTTTTATGCATGTTAAAGTCTTTCCCATCCAACGGACAATTTAAAATGGCGAAAAAAAAACAGGGGGTCGAAAATTTTACGCCATAAAGGAATCAACATTTTCGCTCCCCGAAAAAGTGCGGATTTTGGCCTGCCAGATATTCATTTCTGAACACGATCAACTCTGCAGTGGAGGTGGGATCAACAATCAATTGTTATATCCTCGTTTGGGGAAACGATTACGTCCAGCAGAGTGATACTATAGATATCAGTTAGTAGAAAGGCAGGAAGAATTACCATGCTGTCAAAAACGGGCGACCTTCCTTATTATGAAATTAGGGAGGGGCCACTTTGTGCGAAACCGTGTCCAGTGTGGAGTGCTCCCTTATTGACCGTTATATTCTCTCGGAGATGACCGGACATTGCCGAAGATTCCCGGACATTGATGGCTTCTCCCCGCGACCGCATCACCACCGGACCGCATCACCGGGAAGGAATGCATTTCCCAAGGTCATTTCCGGTCACGTGACCGGAACCGAAAGTGATGCATCATGGGATAGAGTGCACTCAGCGGCCTGAGTGCACAAAGGTCAACGCGACCCAATTTCCACTTATATTACTACTCAGCAGACAGCTTGAAAACAGGACCGTTCAATCAATTGCCTGGAACTGGATGCGCCTTCGGAAACTGGTACCCGCTGTTATCTTCAACTGACTAAAAATAGTTCTTGAGACAAGACTGGCTGATGCCATTATGGATATGGCTCTTTCAAGAGCACATTCAGATATGCTCTTACCGAGGATCTCTCGCTATAAATTATGAAGTAATGATATTCCATATAATATATAACTGCAATTCACACAAGATAAAGCATATTATATAGTATGTGAGCATATATCCGGAGAGAGTGAAAGCAGGAAACGGCGTTGAGAGCGGGTGGCCAGATCTCAGCATATACCACATTCATCTGCCAGCAAATGTAATAGCTTTGCCCCGATGTCACTGGAAGTATTCGCGCAAAATATCCTTGACCTCACTTGCATCTATCTGTCTGTGTTTTTCTGAGTGAGTGTCTCAGGTAAATCAACCAGTGCACATAAAACACACAAAACAACATGCGGGAACAAGGCCCTTTTACATGAACACTTGTATGGGTAATATCGTGAGGTTAATTAATCACTGAGATGTGGTCACCGGCTCTCAACGCCTTCACTCTCTTCCTATACACACTATGGCGGCATATACTCTCGATCTCAAACAGCCTGTGCTCATGTCGAGAATCTGATTTCAAATTTCGTCGATTCAGACTGCTCAATCCTAGAACGGATCAGCTGCATATGACGCAGATTACAAGACTTTCATCTTTCGTAATTTTTTTCCACCAACCCACAGAGCCTTTGAATGGAATACCATCTCTTTTTATTTAAATTTTATTTCCTATAAATGATCAAACGCTACGTCACCAGTTCTAGTTTACCGCATAATTGTGGAGAATTGAGACGAGATCTGTATATACATTTTACCACGTGCAATATCTACACCAGAGTGTGAAAAAATAAGAACATTTAGCTACAGGGCAAGTCGCAGACGTTTATTCCCATCCTCCCCACAACCCATGCTCTTTTTCGTAGGCTCATTTATCATCCCTGCCTCCAATAGCGGAAGTTGACCTTTACTACGTTGCAATGACGTATCGGGGGAAACCCACGTACGCACGTCCAGTCTGAATCCGGCCAAACAACTCCTTCAGTGTTGCACATGAGCGAACTACTTGTCATATGCTCTGTCCAGATAAACAATGAAAATAATCTCCAGGTAATTCTTTTTAATGCTAGGTCAACAGAGGTATTAATGTTCGGCAAACATCTATTTTACTATATATGATGTCACTTCCGGCGATGTGCCCGAAGGCCCTGAATCCGGTCCAAAAATCTGACTGGTGGCTGGGGTATTATCATTCGGAACTCCCGAGCGGAAATCTACGAAGGGGACTGATTCTACGCTCGGGGGACGACAACATGAATTTCCTATGAATCTCCAGATGTGACGCGCCGGAACGGTTTAATACGCATGGCTCCGAAGCCCAATCACTCTCGCGGAAGCCTTAATCCCCGACCAGCAAATATTTCCCTGCGAGTCTCTGATTTACGTCAGATATTCTAAAAACTGTTTATTCTTTTCATTCGAAGCACGTTTCAATAGAAAACCATCAGTTTAAATGGTACACACGCCACGTATTGGCAAGATATAATTCCCGTGACGTCACTGACAGTTCCCTAACAGACCGAAACACACGTGACCACGCTCTAGTCCAATATGGCGTCAATGGCCTTCGAGGGAGATCTCAAACCGGAGATCCCCGAGAAGTTGCGAATGGGGTATTAGTAGACCCCCAGCAAGGTAGTTGGTTTATTCCCTGGCCGCCCAGCACCATAAGCACCGGCGTGACAGGAGAGCATACTTAAGGGCGGGTAACTCTCATGACACTACAATAGTACATGTATATCGATATGACACCACGGAAGACCGATCACCCAGCGACATCGAAACTATTATGTATTTATTTTCAGTTGGCTTATTGGTTACTTCAAAAGGGGTTTCGACAAGAAATTATCTAGGGATGATATGCCGGATGTGATCCAGAAACACAGAAGTAACAGTCTTGGTAATAAACTTGAAAGGTAAAGTATATTTCATATATACAGATATTTCTTCATCGACTTCCTCCAGAATACAATTGCATTCATCTACAGAATAACCATCGGGGAGCACGGTCATCCCAGTGGTTAACATCCCGGACTCTCACCAATGCGGCCCGGGTTCGACTCCGCGTGATGTAGACTCTGTCGTTTGTGAGTTTGGGTTTCTGGTCCCAGGCCGTGCTCGTGGGTTTCCCTCCGGGCACTCCGGATTTCCTCCCACACCGAAAATCTGATGGATGATTGTGAGATATATATCTGTGTATGAATGTGCTCGTCCCAGTGGAAGACTAGCTTATAGCCAAACCGGCTACCGAGGATAAAGAAAGTTAATTCATTATTATTATTCCTACGAAGTAGGCTCTCATTTGCAGATTGTCCGGTAATGAGTGAGTCAGTCCATTCGAATCCTTTCGTCGGCAAAATATGGAGAACCGTTGAAATTAGAATCTTGATAATGCGAACGTGCATTAGGAGACTGTTACCAGCAAGTTCTGAGCTAACCTAATTTAGATGAACATTTGACCTACTTAGGTGACCTATAACATTATGCTTGGACCACCAATTCATCTAGGTGACCTACAACATTACGCTCATCTTCCTCACCCTACTTCGTAGGTCCTGTGACCTTAGTCACACTACTCATGTTATTATTATTATTATTATTATTACATCATACATAAGCAAACCATATAACCCATCCATACCTATCTGAATAGTACGCTATTTCGCGAGACTGTAATCTTCCTAGAATGCTCAGAATTGAATATACACTATCGACATACACCTGCACCTGTATATAAATGTCTTGGTTAACCGGGGTGGAGGCTAAGAATGTCCGCTGGTTAAGAGTGTCAGGCCCCTATCTTCTGACACAGCTAGGACATTTTTCTCCACATTGGGGACATTTGTCCGTCCTTGGTTGCAATAGAAAATGATATGAAAAGGGACACTAATCACCAGGACATTCTTATCCATCACACCGGCCTATTATTTGCTCTGAATCTCGAGTACAGATTGCAGAGATGGTATCCTGACCAGTAGAGCATGATTTGTTCAGCTCTAATAGTCCAGGATTGAGTTACTCAATGAGCTCAGGCCTTACTCCGTTAAGCAAACCACTGTGGCATAGGTTCTGATTTACCGTACTTACCTCATCATGCAATAAGATAAGATGAGAGGATTCAAAGTTTACTGGGAAGTGGGTGTCTATTTTGTGATAATCCATTCCGGTCATGCGATGATTAAATTTTGTAGCCGAACACCAGGTCCGTCAGACACATAAATCCCTGAAGTATGACCCTGGCCACAGACACATACACGCTAAATCCCTGGAGTATGGCCCTTTCCACAGACACAGGCACAATCTAAATCCCTGGAGTATGGCCCTTTCCACAGACACAGATACACTAAATCCCTGGGGTATGGCCCTTTTTGTCACAGACACACACACTTAATCCCTGGAGTATGACTCTTGTCACAGACATACTAAATCCCTGGAGTATGGCCCTTGTCACAGACACAGACACTGACGCATTAAATCCATGAAATATGAACCTTGTCACAGACACAGACAAACTAAATTCCTGGCGTATAGCCCTTGTCACGGACACAGTCACACCAAGTCGCTGGCATATCATCCTTGTTCTAGACACAGACACACTATATCCCTGGAGTATGGTCCTTGTGATGGACACAGACACTCTAAATACCTGGCGTATGACCCCTATCACAGACACGGCCACACCAAGTCACTGGAATATCACCCTTGTTCTAGACACAGACACACTAAATTCCTGGAGTATGGTCCTTGTGATGGACACAGACACTCTAAATACCTGGCGTATGACCGCTATCACAGACACGGCCACACCAAGTCACTGAAATATCACCCTTGTTCTAGACACAGACACACTAAATCCCTGGAGTATGGTCATTACGATGGACACAGACACTCTAAATCCCTGGAATATGGCCCTTGTCAAATACACAGACAAGCTGTATCGCTGGAATATGGCCCTTGTCATAGACACAGACACACTTAATCTATGGAATATGGCCCTTTGCTACAAACACAGACACACGAAATCGGTGGAATATCGCCATTTCCAAAGGCACAGATACACTAAATCGCTGGAATATGGCCTTTATCAAAGACACGGACAAATATGTTCCTATCCTCAGTCAAAGAGACAGTAAATCGCTGGAGTATGGTCCATGTAACAGACACACTAAATCCCTGGGGTATGGTCCTTGTCATAGACACAGACACGCTAAACCCCTGAAGTATTGCCCTTGTCATAAACACAGATACACTGAATCCCCGAAACATGGCCCTTTGCTACAAACACAGACACACTAATTCGCTGGAATATGGCCCTTGCCACAAACAAAGACACACACAATTTCTGGAGTATGACCCATGTCATAGACACCTGGAATATGGCCCTTGCCACAGACACAGAAAATCACTGGAGTATGGCCCTTGTCACAGACACACTAAACCCCGGGAGAATGGCTCTTAGCTAATTATGTTACCGAAGGGACAAAATAAGGCTCCTGAAATCTCATCATAAAACCTCAAACTATATCTGACTTACTGACATAACTCCTCTTCATTCATAAAAGATTCATGTCACTTGTGCTCACGATGGACTTTAACTTCGTGATGCCCAAATTAAATTATCTACACGTGGTGTCTTTGTATTTTCTTTACCAGATATTGGGAAACTGAATTACGCTCGTCCCGTTCGAAGCGTCCCAGCTTTGTTCGTGCTCTGATTTGCAGCTTCGCCTGGGAGATGTTATGTCCTTTCCTTCTGTTAGTGTTCTCGGTAGGTTATTTTGATTTCCTCTCTCAAACATGGTCAGATTGTTACAAGCTAACGATAAACGCACGGAAAGGCTCAGTTTAAAGGGAAGTTGAAAAACATTGTGAAAGATGGGCTTATCCAGGAACAAGGCTCCCACTACACCACATAATTACAAGATCTGATTGCATATTCTGATGGAACAACGTTTATGGAACATTTATACTTTTTCTGTAGCCCTGTGTTGTGATAGAGGGAGTTCGTTGCAGCTGTCGTGCCACTGGTCAAACTAGACAACTTTGTGTTGTTCACTCTTTTCAAACTTTTTCGACATCACGGCTTATCATATGTTCTTTGCATAGCCTTTTATATAATAGATAATGTTTAATATATTTTTTTAACCCTACCTGACCTGGGGGTGGCATTTTCTGCTCCCCCTGTTGGTTTTCGCTCCTATCTCCGGAACGTCAAAACAATTGAGAGACTCCGTGACTTTGTAGATTATCATATTGGGGTCATTTTGAGCCTATTCGCATGACCCCCCGATCAAGGGTGAATTTAAAATGGCGGCCCTGGTGTTTTGAATAGTGGTGTTTTCGTCATATTTCTTTAAAAAAATTGCTTTTCTGTAAGGAAAAGTGGGTAAAACCTATTTTGTTTCATATCAGATTATTATGTACTAATGCCATGCAGTTTTTGCGAAGAAAAATCTGAAGAAGAAAAAAAATCAAAAATTCTAACCTACCAATCGTTCAAAAAATGATGTTTTTGAAAATGCCGTCACGGTGACGTCATCATGGTGGCTATCTTGGATTTCTTACATTTTCTTGTAGAGCTTGACTCAAAGATATAGTATGGTAAGTTTCAGCCCTTCTGCCAGAGCGATGGGTCTGTGGTTTGTTCTGTCTGGTATGAAATTGGGCGGGAGTGCAGAAACACCATCTTGTCAGCTCCCTCAACTATCAGACGCCAGTATTTCTACATCACTCCCAAATGTTCTTATGTCCACGACACGGATTCATCTGGGAGCTCACGTCCAATCACTACAGGAAGACAAAGTTACAGGTCTACCTGGTCCTTTTTGTCTCCCGCCGTGGCCTGGGACTTTAACATGGTTCTTGCCTCTTTTTGTCCGTGGATGTCCGTGGATAACTTTCAAACGCGTTGGATTATTCCGAAATTCGACATACGCATTCCTTGCGACACGACGCCAGTTGGCATTGCATTTCAGCAACATTTGCCTGAAGGTAGCGCCACTGGGTCAAAATGGGCCTTGCTTCTTTGTGTCGGTGGATGTCCTTGGACGTCCGTTTAAATTTTTCGCAACCGATAATGTCCAAACGCTTTGTCTGATTCTCCCGAAATTCGGCATACACATTCCTTGCGACAAGACACCGCCTGCTATTGCATTCCAGCAACATCTGCCTGAAGGTGTCGCCACTGGGTCTCGCTTCTTCATGTCCAATATTCCTGTCCGTGGATGTCGGTTCAAATTATTTGCAAGCGATAACTTCCAAACGCTTTGTTGGATTCTCCCGAAATTCGGCATATGCATTCCTTGTGGGAAGACGCCGGTTGCTACTGCATTTCAGCAACATCAGTCTGAAGGTGGCGCCACTGAGTTTCGCTTCTTCGTGTCCGTTCCACTTCATGGATGTCAGCTCAAATTCTTCGCAAGCGATAAATTTCAAATTGTTCATCGGGTTCTTGCCCAAACGCATTCCTTGTGACAAGACATAGGCTGCTATTGCATTTCACCAACATCTGAATGAAGATGGCGCCACTCTGTCAATGATCAATGATTGATTTCTCAAGAATGGCACAGGTACATTCACTAATCATAAGACACGTGTATCAAGTTTGATAATCATCCAGTAACATTTCTTCCTTCTTCGTGCCCATTTGAGACCGATATCATACATCTGATTGTCCAATTCTCCTGTTCCTGGGATTCCTGGTGTTGGTTTCCAGTCAATGACCCCAATTTCTAGCTTGAGCACATTCAACACACAACGAAATCAGCAGTTTTCTTTCTGACATTTCCTGTTTCCACATGCGTCAAGTCGCCATTGAAACAATTTCGGCAAACAAAATGCTGCTCACGTGATACTGAAGCAGAGTTTAAGCTGAAGAGGATATGTCAAGAACCACCATTTACGTGGATTTTCGAAAGTCTATACATGGCTAATTATGATTATATATGGCCGGCAACCCTTGTATCCCTCATCTATAACCCGGACACCAACACCACTCCTAAAACCATCGCTACCATTTCGGCGGGGGATGTGTGGGTGGGGGGGGGGGGGACAGCATCCTCTGCCTGCTTTTTACACTACATTATGATGTCCTTTCTTAATGCAGCTGATATTCTTTCTGGGCTCATTCAGCAAATGTTGAACGGTCGAATATCATCTACATGATATTCTTCACGTGTCGGCGGAGCTGTAATATTGCAGGAGCCAGATGTTCAAATGCTGGTAGGATATCGCTTTTGACCATGTCATGTCATCATTGCAATGGTGGTCAAAGAATTGCACAGACCTTGACTACCGCGTAAAGACAGGATAAAACACTGCGGCTTCTTCATCTGGAATAGACCGATATGAGTTACTGGGCATTCCCAGAAGTACCCTACAACATCAGTATTTCATCCATGAAAATTATCATCCAGCAAAACTGCCATCAAGTTGCATGCAATTTGCACTATTGTATCTAGAATACTGGTACGACATGAAAATTGTCCGGTACTGGCTGTTCTGTCGAAAGAAACCAAGGAATAATTGACTCACACCTGCATCACACAGATTGCCTCTTCTTATGAAACGGACAAATCAGACACAGCTGCCCACATCATTACACAAAAAGCTCCCGTTGAGTTTGATACTTGTCGCCGTTCCTTGTCTACCTACTGCTTGTCATGATCATCGTGCCTTGTCTGCATACTGCTTGTCATCATGCCTTGTTTAGCTGCTACTTGTCGCCGTGCCTTGTCTACTTACGGCTTGTTGCCGTGCCTTGTCTACCTACGGCTTGTCGCCGTGCCTTGTCTGCTTACCGGACGGCACTTTGTCTGCGTTGACGCTTCCGCGTGACTCACGATTATATAAAATCCAAGAAATCATTTCGATTTGGAAGATGGCGATGATGTTTGTGACTTGTCCACCCATCCTTGACTGGACTTCTGCTTTTGGCGCAGACGAGCGCCATAGTACATGTATTGTGAAAGAACAACCATTTTAATCAGACAGTATATCAATGTTCACGGATCACTCCACTCTACATTGCGGTTATTCGTATTTCTTATATCAGCAGTGGGTGGTTGGGTGGGTTCGCGTTCCTGTTGCTTCAATGCATTTTGCTGAGAAGCAACAGGAACTTGATAATGTGATGTCTAGCGCTGTAATATCACTTTATTGCACCATGTAAGTGTCCTGTCTGTGTCTTGTGCGCTGTCCTCAGTGTGTTATAGGGTGGATGGAGGGTGTCTGGTTCCATGCTGCTTCAAAGATTTCTTCTTTGAAGTAGCAGGAACACAAATGGGCTGGGTGGTGCTTAGTTGGTTCGTCGTGATATAGCTGAAATATTGTTGAAAGCGGCGTTAAATTCTATTTACTCACTCACTCACTCTTATGTCAGCAAGCAACTGATGCAGCCCGTAGTTCTTTCTGGTGTTTTGCAGTACTGATATACATCTCACCGGTCGTTATAATTCCAATAATGGTAGATTATAGCATGTCTAAGGCATGGCCAGTTTGAGATTATTAATCCTGCGGAATTAATTAGTACTTATTATTAATAATTACAATATATTATCTTATTAATAATTATATATTATATTATTCTATGCTATGCTGTGAGTAGTAATGTAAGAGTATTACAAGCCACGTTTTCCAGGGAGGTAACTCTTGGTTCCTTTTTCCGCCAGGGGGCGCCACCAGGCCCGTATGACGTCACTTCCGGTCTGGGTGGATGGAGCGTGACCTGGGAACATGATAGGATATGTACTGACCTGTCTGTGGGGTTTTCCACAATGTCGTTCACCTTCGTGTGTCTTCGCTCACCTCCGTGTCTTTTCGAGGGGGGGGCGCCACCAGGCCCGTATGACGTTACTTCCGGTCTGGGTGAATGGAGCGTGACCTGTGAACATGATAGGATATGGACTGACCTGTCTGTGGATTTTTCCACAATGTCGTTCACCTTCGTGTCTTTTCGGTCACCTCCGTGTCTCTTCGGTCACCTCCGTGTCTTTTCGGTGAGGTCCGTGTCTTTTCGATTACCCCTACAATAGAGGTCTGTATTATACAATATACAGGCCTGTATGGGGTATGGGGATGGTCATTTTTGAACATCATAGGCCATGTACTGTCTGTGGGGTTTTTCCCGAAAGAATTTCGCTGTCGTCTGCTTGGGGTTGTCACGTGCTTAACACCTGGCTCCCCGAATTGCAACATTGTTGCACGTTCGCTACAATGTTGCGGGTGAACACCTGGCCTGGCGTCTGCGTGAGTGAGTTCACGTGCCGAACACCTGGCTCCCCGAATTGCAACAATGTTGCACGTTCGCTACAATGTTGCTACAACACCTGGTCTGGCGTCTGCGTGAGTGAGCTCACGTGCCGAACACCTGGCTCCCCGAGATCAAGGCATGTCCAGACTTGTTCTGGGTTGTACAGTTCTGCCATGCAGAGAACGGGTACTAGGAATGCATATTAAATCTATAGACAAAGTGTATGGAAATAGACGTTTTGGGGTCTAGGTGGGCCACTAGTGGGTCGATGGAGTCGTATGAGGTATCAATGTGAAGCATTCGTGAAGGCGCATCCTACGGGCTGGGTGTTGAAATATCGTCATTCTGCGCATGCGCGGTAGACAAACGGTATGGAAATAGCCGTTTTGGGATCTAGGTGACTAGTCTTTTGTGTTATATGCCGTCATTTACATCTGACGACGATACAGCTCACCAATCTCCAATGTGCGAGTTGTCACAGAGAAACAGCTCACTTATTACCAGTATACGAGTTGTCAGAGCATTTCCATCATAGCTCTCTAGATTTGTATCTAATACCGCTTATGCCGGTGCTAGGGGCCGTGTGGTCATATCATGCAAGTTGCCACATGAACAGGTACAATAAAAGCGTACCTGAGATACAACACATATCACGAATCGTTAGATTCTTGGTGTGTGCTTTAGAATAAGTTAACCAGAAGACTATTCTGTGAAGTCATGTGACGCAGTCAGTATGTCGGCATCTCTTCCCACTTCCCTTATATGTGTTGTAACTAATGAGCCGATGGAGTTGAGTGAGGTATCAATGTGAAGCATATATGAGGGGGCATCCGATTGGACTAGTGTCTCGGCCGTTGTCAACATTCTGCGCATGCGCAGACAGAAAATTCTGGGAAAAGGGTGTGGAAATAGACGTTTTAGGGTTTAGGTGAGCCCCTAATGATCCTATGATGTCGTATGAGGTCTTATTTTGAAGCTGTTGTGAGGGAGCATCCGCCGGGGCTAGTGTGTCGTTCGTTGTCAATAGTCTGCGCATGCGCAGTCTGGCCGTAGTATAGAAATAGACGTGTTGGGGTTTAGGTGGGCCACTATTGGGCCAATTGGATCGAGTGAGGTATCAGTGTAAAGCATACGTGAGGGCTGGGTGTGACGTGGAACTGACGTCATTCTGCGCATGCGCAGTAGAGAAAGAATATGGAAATAGACGTTCTGGGACCTAGGCGACCCGCTAATGGGGCGATGGAGTCGAGTGAGGTATCCATGTGAAGCATATGTGAGGCAGCAACCGCCTAGAGTAGTGTCTCGGCCGTTGTCCACATTCTGCGCATGCGCAGACAGGGAATTGTGGGAAACGGGTGTGGAAATAGACGTTTTTGCGGTCTAGGTGGGCCACTAATAGTCCGATGGAGTCGAGTGAGGTATCAAAGTGAAGCATTCGTGAAGGGGCATCCAGTCATGGATGGGTGCATGTAAAATTAGGGGTATGACGTCACTTTCGGTTTGGGTGAATGGGGCGTGATCTTGGAACATGATAGGACATGTACTGACCTGTCTGTGGGGGTTTTCCCGCCCGAATTTCGCTGACGTCTGCGCCTGCATCCGGGTATGCATGAGGGTCTGTATGAATGGGGTGTGACCTGAGAACATGATAGGAATGCATGTACTGACCTGTCTGTGGGATTTTTCCCGGCCCGGCCCGCCCCGCCCCGGCCGCAGCGCGCGCGCGGGGGTTATCCGGAAGTGCGCGGCATCACCGGAAGTGCGCGGGTGAATGTCGGGTCAAAAGGTCAAAGGTCACATTCAGGTCAAAAGGTCTCCCTTTCGGCAATGTTCGGCAACAATGTTGCGGCATCGATATACAGAGCTTGAACACAAAAATGGGATTGTAAATTAACCTGAGAAGGATGGGCAGGTCCATTTGCACCAATCAGCGGTCGAGAAAAGGAGCAAATGAGCGATGGATAAAAGAACCAATGGACGGATACTAGAATTTCGCTCACGTCTGCGCCTACAAAGGGGTACTAGAATACTTTCGCCTACGTCCGCGCCTACATCCGGGTACTTCTATGTAGGTGTGTAAAAGTGGGAATTTTTAGGGCACCGGAGCTATACCATGACACGTGGAGAAGATTTTCCAGGGGATCCAGGAGCGCCTTTGCTGTTGTTGCCCTCTTTTTGCACTAACCAATCAGAATAGTACGTATAACGGACTACACCCGAAGAGCTACGTCTAGGCGCGCATGTGTGACATGATCTATAAAACACGTCCCTCTGGATCCCATACCTTCATTTCTACGGTTGCAGAGCCATGACGGAGATCCAGCCCTATGCGACTCGCATTTCACATCATGCCACCGTGGTTAATTCACTCACGGGTTACCGAGCAGTGGTTCGGTCCATGTTTGCAGATGGCGACGACAACAAGGGGCGACGCCAGATCCTGAAAGAGTTCACAGAAGCGGTCTTCGACAGAGTGCACACGATGGAGAGGTGTGCCATCACTCACCACTACTGGACTATGACAGCCATCCTTGATGCTCGGGCTATGGACCACGAGCGCTCACGCCGGAACCAGCGACGGCTGGTTGGCCTCACAATAGTCTTTGCCCTATTGACCCTGGCGCTTTGGCATTGACAGTGGGACCTCACCATAAATACCAAAGACAGTCAGAGTGTGTGTCATTCACCGTTCGTCATTGGGTCAACCATGTCACCTGTCCTACGAGCCATCCGTCCCCTTACACCCCGGGTGGGGTTACACGTCTATGAAGATAAAGTCACCCTCGTGGTAGACCGTGGAGATGTTTGCTGGTCGCGCGCTGAGACCGTATCGAATACGGTTACGCTACACCGTGACGGCTGGACCAAATTTAAACGGGTGTTGAGCGGTGAGCTCGACGGAAACCTCATCCACATAGACAACGCCATCTACGTACACCGTGCACCCTTCTTCCCACGCCTGGGCCGTTACCAAGACCCTACGCGAGGTTTCACCCTAGACCCCGATCTGTGGACAGCCTTCGAGAAAGTGGTGCCCTGAGTGAAGCGGCGGCAGAACCCAATGAACAAATTACCAAACCTAGCAATGAAGCGGAGGCAGACGATGATGCCATTGATTATCCGGCCCAGTGATATGACCACCCGATCCTTGATCTCACGGGGTTCTCTCTATAAATACGAGAGACAGTCAAATCTTGTACCATTCACGTACTGACCATGACGGAGCATATAATACGGGCGTATCTCAGCTTAACCCCCGAGGTCTTCCTGCAAGTTTATGCGGATAAGGTCGATATCATGGAGGAGGTGGGAGACATCTGTGATGCGGACCTTACACAACCGTGCCCGGCTCACATTCGTCTGTCCCGAGAGGGCTGGACCAAATTAAAACGGGTGTTGTCTGGTGAACTGGACGGCGACCTCATCCACTTGTGTCACGATGAGTACATTCGACGCGGCCCCTTCTTTGCTCAATTTGCTCGGCTAGATGGGGGTACAGTCCATTTTACCCTTCACCCTGATCTATGGTCTGCATTGGAAGATGCCGTGGTAGATGTGGATCAAGTGCTTACGGAGGAAGATCGGTTATCAGACGAGTTGGACTGGTCATTTACCATGGACAATGTGCTGGCAGAACCCAACGAAGAAAATCAGAAAGAAACTCCGGCCCAAGATATATCCGTTATAAATACACGATAGAACCAGGGTCCATCATTATTTGTCACCATGAAGAGCTGGGAGAAGGTGTTGGATAACTTATACTACAGTCCCGACTGTCCGGCGGCCTATAGTGCATTGACGGCTCTCTATCGAGCGGCCAAACCACAACGTGCTCAAGTCCAAGATTGGTTAAGAAAACAAGACACCTATACCTTACATCGAGCTGCCCGTCGCCATTTTCTACGGAACCGGGTCATCGTAGGAGGACTAGATGCCCAATGGCAAGCGGATTTGTTCGATGTGAGCGCCTTTGCCAAACACAACGATGGGAATCGGTATATCTTGACGTGCATCGATATCCTGTCGAAGTATGCGTGGGTGGTACCCATCCGGACGAAAACGGGGGCGAATCTCATAGCGGCGTTCAAGGCCATCTTCAAGACCGGGCGCAAACCCATGTATTTGCAAACCAACGAAGGCACGGAATTCCTCAACAGACCGTTCCAAAAGTTTCTGAAAGCCCAGAAGGTGTTTTTCTTCCATACGTTCAACGAGACCAAGGCTTCCGTGGTGGAAAGGTTATACAGGACAATCAAAGGCCGCATGTATAAATATTTCACCTATAAGAATACAAGGCGGTACATCGATGTTCTCCCGAAACTTGTGAGTGGTTACAATCGAGTCTATCACCGGAGTATAGAGAGAGCCCCCATTACCGTGACCCAACGCAATGAAGCCCAAGTCCGGCGTGGCTTGTACCCCAGCCAATCGCAGCGAACAACGAAGGAGGTGTACAAGGTCGGGAACCCTGTACGGATCAGTAAAGTCAAAGGTCAATTTGAGAAAAGTTACTTGCCCAACTGGAGCGATGAGCACTTCCTGATTAAACGGCGCCTACCCCGACAGCAGCGAGTCTATGAACTGGAAGATCTTCAAGGGGAACCGTTGCTAGGGACGTTTTACGAGACGGAATTACAGCCTGTCGTAAAAACACAGCAAGACTACTACACGGTGGAGCAGATTTTGAAAACGGAACGTCGGCGTGGCAAACTGTTTCATTTCGTCAAATGGCAAGGCTGGCCCAGTTCCTTCAATTCCTGGGTGGCGGCCAACCAGGTGAAACGACTATAAAGCCAGACACCACTACCGTCATCCTTCATTCCACGTTCGACCACGGTGCTATGGACAATCAGCAGCTGCCTCTGAACACAGCGTCTCCCAAAACGCGCAAAGCGCAGGTGGGCTTTGTGGTGATATTGCTAACCCTGCTGAGTGTGTTGTACGGAGGTGTGTTTTACGAAGTAGACTATGTCAGCACGCTACTTAACCAACTTAGAACTCCAGCTGTGAGGGGCAGTGAAACCAGTCTACAGATAGCACCAGTCACCTCCGTGATCGAAACGAGCCGAGTCATCACCACCACCACACCACGTGTAGAAGCCACATCGAGCTCCACACCCAAGCATACAGTCAACACCCACTACGTCTGAAAACCCACCGGATTTCATCCCTCACAGTGAACAGACAACGACGTTGTACCCACCACCACTCCAGTTCACTCGTACCAAATTTACAAGAGCGGGTTACCACGACAGCGGATACACCTCGAACCATGGCCCCTCGGTGGCAGCATCCCTTCACTTGCGTCATCGCAGGACCGACGGTTCCGGCAAAACGCACTTCGTCAGGAAGCTCCTTCAACACGCCGACAGCATGATCACCCCACCCATTGCCCGAGTCGTGTGGTGTTACGGAGAATGGCAGGCAACGTATGCAGCAATGCCCCACATCACGTTCGTGGAAGGCCTACCTAACCTGGCCGATTTGGAACTGGACACCTTGGTGGTTCTGGATGATCTCATGGCGGAGACGGATGCGCGGGTCACCCAACTCTTTACCAAAGGCAGCCACCATCGACGGCTCAGCATCATCTACATTGTGCAGAATCTGTTCAGTAAAAACAAAGAACATCGGAACATCAGCTTAAATGCCCACTACCTGGTGGTCTTCAAAAAACCGAGAGATACCACTCAACTGCTGCACTTGGCGAGACAGATGTATCCCGGCCGCGCACCGTTTGCGTTGGAAGCCTTAAAAGATGCGACAACCCCTCAGCACGGGTATATCCTCTTCGACCGCAAGCAAGCCACCCCCGATCACCTTCGACTAAGGACCGGCATCTTTCCCGGAGAGGCCCACCACGTGTACATGCAAAAATAATGTAAACACACCCACAGTGGCGACCACAGCTGGGATGTGTGAATTTGATGATGGGGATAACAAAAAGAATTAATACCACAGCATGGTTGACTGTCTCTGTTCTCTGAGGTAGATAAAAAGGGCAGAGTTGTGGGTTCTGGCATTAGTTGTACATGATGTCTGCACGAGTACGGAAGCACGCCCCGACGCTCAGCATGGTTGACTTTGTCTCTGTTCTCTGAGGTAGATAAATAGGGCAGAGTTGTGGGTTCTGGCATTAGTTGTACATGATGTCTGCGCGAGTACGGGAGCACGCCCCGACGCTCCGTGCATTGAAGACGGCCCCACCCGATTTGGTCCGAACCATTGTACGCGGAGCGGACCCTGACCTTCTACGCTGTCTGTGCGAGATCGGGTACAACCTGTTAAAAGGGAACGTACCACTGACTCCGGCTCAGAAGACCAAGTTGACCAAGCATAAGACAGGTCTCCGAACCTTAGTCAAGAAGCGAGTCTCTCAAACACAAAAGAAAAAGGTGTTACAGAAAGGCGGCTTTCTCGGGGCCATCTTAGCACCGTTGGCCGCTTCCGTGTTGGTTCCAGTATTGGGTGGACTCTTCGGCCGACAATGAACCACACGAAAAAAATGGTCCTCGTGGAACCACGGTTCCTTCAAAACCTGCAATCGCCCTACCCTGTCCCACCTAAGGTGAAGACCATAAACACCCTCGATGAAGAGATGCAACAGATCTTACAAAGACCGGGGTTAAGCGACAATGAGAAAGTACAACGGTACAATGAGACGCTTCAACGGTACATGACGTTCATGGACCAATACAAAACCTTCTCTACCCCACCACCACCACCACCACCACCACCACCACCACGCGACACACCGCCGATCTCAGCACCGCTCCAACAGCCGCCATTACCAGGGGTACCACCCACAGCCCCACAGTGAGTCCTGAAGAGTGTACCTGCATCGTTCAAGAAACAAGCTGGCCTGGTATTACAACGGATGAAACAGAATCCTAACATGACTTGGAATGATAAAGGCGAACTACTGGTACAGAATCAGGTGGTCCCCGATACCCACATGACGGATTTAGTGAATGACCTGATGCGTAAACGCAGGTCGCACACGGATCCTCGAGGATGGGAGGTCTTCGCTCGAGGCTTGAAAGACATGCATGTACCGCAGGAATTGGTGGGGAACCCCGAGCGCTGGGCCTGGATGCAGCGAACCCAGCAATCGCCGAGTGACCCACTACCTTCTTGGGACTCCGAGTGGGAACCGGAGTCACCCCCAAAACACCACCACAACGGGCACCTTCTTTTCACACCTTTAAAAAACCACCCTTGATCAAGACACCCCACATCTCCAGAGCCGTGACACGTAGCAAGTCACCGCGACGAACACGACGCCGGACACAACCGCCCAAGGCCTGGAATACCTATTAAAACCAACAGCAGCAGCAGGACAGCTCAGTCGCCATGTTTTACCTCACCCTACCCAGTAACAGTTCGCTGGATGTGTTTCCTGACAACACTTGGCCAAGTACGTGACCCAGTTACCGCAACCGTTGCATTTACCTGGACGCTGGGAATGTGGCCTCGTGGATATCCAATACCCTTACTCGTGGTACAACGTGCGAGCCAGTGAAGTGTGGTACGAGGTGACCTACGAAGGAAAAGACACCCGACTCACCCTCCCCGAAGGCCAATACGATACTCCCAAGGAGTTCATGGGTGGGCTGACAAGATTGTTGCATTATAAGGCTCTACGGGAGGTCACGAATGTTTCAAAACCCATCAAAACCTATCCCTTCAAGAATCAAGTGGACTTCGATTACAACGCACACAACGACAAGGCACAGCTCATCGTCACCGCCAACGTGAGTGTCGTACTGAGTCCTATCCTACAGCAAATGCTGGGTTTCGATCTACGGACGTTCGCTGGTCCCATCGCCCACCAAGGCGAGATCCCGATGGAGATGAAGTCGAGTATGTACGGACTCTACGTCTACTCGGACGTGGTGGACAACCACATCGTGGGCGATATCAACACACCTCTGTTACGGGTGGTCCCCATTAAAATGACGTATGGAGATCAAGTCACCCACAGTTTCACCCACATGCTCTACCTACCCGTACGACAAACCGACATCAACACTATCACGGTGGATATAAGAGATGACACGGGACGACCGGTGACATTCGAACGCGGGAAAGTGGTGCTGACACTTCATTTTCGACAAGCACGTGCTCCCCACTTTGTATAATGAAGGTGCCTTAAGAGTGCGATGCACGCAGCTATATGGACTATTATGCCCAACAGGCCGGCGGTGGCCTTCCGGTCTTTAGTGGTGCACGCATGCAACGAGGACATGGGCTGGGGAACATACTAGGGAGCATCGTCAAAACGTTCCTGCCCATGGTGACGCGTGGGGTGAAAGCAATCGGCAAACAAGCGGTACGCAGTGGACTGCAAGTCGCCGGTGATGTCTTGGGGGGTACGGCACCCAAAGAAGCCTTGAAACGGCGGGACAAAGAAGCAGGAGGCGTCTTGGTGGCCAAAGCACAACGCACCGTAGAGAATAAAAGACCTGCACCACCGAGACCACGCACCAGTCGACGACCGACCCAGCGACGACGCACATCGAAGACCCAGGATATCTTTTCTTAAAACATGTCCTTGATCCACGCAGAGTCCTGCCCCTCCACCAACAGTGAATTTGATTTGTGGACCGTCCCGCCCACACAGACCAGTGCCGAACAAGGATTATGGGTGGAGCATCTCCCGCTATCCAGCATCAACGAAACAGGGTCCATCGAGTTCACCATCAGTAATGCGGATACGGCCTATGTGGATTTAGCCCATACATACTTGTATGTGAAAGCCAAGATCGTCAATGGAGATGGCCCCAGAATCGTGGACCAAGCAACGGTGGGCCCGACGAATCTCTGGCTGCACTCGATGTTTCAACAGGTGGATATATTTCTCAGCGACAAACTCATCAGTGACTCGACCAACACGTACCTCTATCGAGCCTACATCGAGACGCTGTTGTCGCATGGGCGAGAGGCTAAAAAATCTCAACTGACAGCCGCTATATTCTACCAGGACACATCCGAGCACATGGGCGCAGAGAACGACAATGCGGGATATAGCAAACGGAAGGCTTTGACCGCGAACGGCGTCTCGGTGGATCTCATGGGTCGACTGCACGCAGACATCTTCATGCAAGACCGGTACCTCTTGAACAAGATCCCCATCAAAATCCGACTGATACGGGCGCCCCCGACCTTCGCCTTGATGGCCACTAACGTAAACGGGCATGCAACTGACTATAAGATTCTCATCCAAGACGCAGTCCCGTATGTCCGAAAAGTGAAACCGAATCCAGCCGTTCAATTGGGACACCTCAAAGCCTTGGAAACAAAACCAGCCCAGTACCCTATCCGACGTGTGCAAACCAAAGTATTCTCTGTGTCTGCTGGAAATATGAGCGCCAACAAAGAAAACCTGTTCCTGGGGGAACTACCCAAGCGATTGATCCTGGCCTGTGTGGAAAATACCAGTTTCAGCGGAGCCTACCCAGAGAACCCGTTTGACTTTAAACATCTCGGCATCACTTTTGTGGCCCTGCATGTGGATGGACAACAGGTGCCAGCCACGGCCTTAATACCGAACTTTGGGCGCGCGAATTTCATTCGAGCCTATCAGAGCCTGTTTACAGCCACCGGTCAAATCAACCTGGACGAAGGGAATATGATCAGTCGGGAGGACTACGCGAACGGATACACGTTGATCTGTTTGGATCTGAACCCCACCTTAGAGAACGACCATCAGCTGGCCCTCGCCAAGCAAGGAAATTTACGGTTGGAAATCCACTTTGCACGAGCCCTCCGGAGCACCGTCAATGTGATCTGCTACGCCGAGTTTGACAACATCATTCAAGTGGACAAGGCGCGCAACGTCCTGTGTGACTTCTCCACCTAACATGGATACAGACCAGATAACCACCGTGCTGGAGAATGACCCAGAGACACGTATGGTCTTTCAAGGGGTGTTCGCCCGAGATGTGTTCCCATTAGACCGTGTGTATCCTGCTGCTTACGTTCTCAACACGGGCCCGATGGATCGGCCCGGTGAACATTGGGTGGGCGTGTACTTGACAAAACAGCAGGGCGAATACTTTGACCCTTACGGCCTGCCACCCCTCCATCCCGATGTAACAGACTTCATGGATCAAGGCACAGAGACGTGGGGTTGGAACAGTCAAACGTTGCAAAGCCTGACCAGTAGCGTGTGCGGACAATATTGCTTGTTTTACCTGTACCATCGATGCCGGGGAAAAACCTTATCTACCATCGTACAGATGTTTGACGAGTACCCCAAGGCCGAGGACCGAGATGTACTCGTATATGACTGGGCCGCCCATCATTTAAATGTACATGCCCCGTTCTGGGCTTAAGTTCTTTCAATGTACAAGCCCCCTATTCTGGGCTTAAGTTCTTTCAATGTTCAAACCCCCTGTTCTGAGCTTAACTTCTATCGCTATCAATGTACAAGCCCCCTGTTCTGGGCTTCAGTTTTCACGTGGTTGTTCTCACGTAGTTGTTGTTGTTGAATAAAAAAGCAAAATGAGATCTCACCCAAAAAACCCTGTCTTGTGTGTTCTTTATATGAGCATAATGCATGAAGGCTATAACACACATGTGGGGATTCGGTGGAGAAAGTAGCCAATCAGTCGCCTAGGATAATCCGAAATTCACCCGCGCAGGCGTGCGGCCGGATAACCCGCGCGCGCGCGCGCTGCGGCCGGAGTAGCCCGCGCGCGCGCTGCGGCCGGATAACCCGCGCGCGCTGCGGCCGGGGCGGGCCGGGCCGGGGAAAACCCGGATGTTGAACATCCGGACCCTAGGTCTAAGGGGAACATTGAAACTCTTCTGTGTTCGAAGGTAGTTATAGTGAAACCCGGAAGCGACATCTGTGCGCAGAACCCACACCACCCAACCACAACCATGGACCCATAGTGGTGGGTGAAACACACCCTCACGCATCCCCAACATGCCTGCTTCCTATACTACGACCAGACTGCGCATGCGCAGACCACTGAACACGGATGAACCATGAGTCCAATCGGATGCTCCTCCACGAGAGCTTCAACATAAGACCTCGGACGACTACATCGGACCGATACTGACCCATGTCGGCGCCAAAATGTCTATTTCCATAGTCTTGGTGTACTGCGCATGCGCACAATGACGTCAGTTTTTACGTCACATCCACTCCGTCGGATGCTCCTTCACGAATGCTTCACATGGATACCTCACTCGACCCCATCAGACCATTTAGGGGCCTACCTAGACCCCAACACGTCTATTTCCATACCCTTTTCCCACAATTCCCTGTCTGCGCATGCGCAGAATGTTGAACACGAACGACACACTAGTCCAGGTGGATGCTTCCTCACGAGAGCTTCAAAATAAGACCTCATACGACACCATAGGATCATTAGGGGCTCACCTAAACCTCAAAATGTCTATTTCCATACCCTTTTCCCACAATTCCTGCTTGCGCATGCGCAGAATGACGTCAGTTCCAGGCCACACCCCTCCCCTCGGTTGCCCCTTCACGAATGCTTCGCACTGATATCTCATACGACTCGATAGGACCATTAGGGGCTCCCCTAGATCCCAAAAGGTCTATTCCATACCCTTGGTCTACCGCGCATGCGCAGAATGATCATATTCCAACCCCACACCCAGCCCATCGGATGCCCTACTAGAAGCCGCCCTGTGCATGGCAGAACTGCACAATCCAGAACAAGTCTGGGCATGCCTTGATCTCGGGGAGCCAGGTGTTCGGCAACCGAAATTCACCCGCGCAGACGCCAGACCAGGTGTTCACCGCAACATTTTAGCGAACGTGCAACATTGTTGCAATTCGGGGAGCCAGGTGTTCGGCACGTGACAACGCCAAGCAGACGACAGCGAAATTCTGGCTGGAAAAACCCCACAGACAGTACATGGCCTATCATGTTCCCTCTCACCGAAAAGACACGGACGTAATTATCGGAAGGTGACCGAAGAGACTCGGACCTCACCGAAAAGACACGGACCTCACCGAAAAGACACGGGCGTACCCGAAAAGACACGGAGGTGAGCGAAGACACACGAAGGTGAACGACGTTGTGGAAAAACCCACAGACAGGTCAGTACATATCCTATCATGTTCCCAGGTCACGCTCCATTCACCAGACCGGAAGTGACGTCATACGGGCCTGGTGGCGCCCCCTGGCGGAAAAAAAGGAACCAAGAGTTACCTCCCTGGAAAACGTGGCTTGTAATACTCTTACATTACTACTGCTGTGCTGTGCTGTGTTGTGCTGTGCTGTGCTGCGCTGCGCTGCGCTATGCTATGCTATGCTATGCTATGCTATGCTATACTATACTATACTATACTATAATGCCTGGTTGATGACTGCCTAATGAATATCGCATCGGACATGTGCTTCATGGAAATTGACACCCCATTCCTTCTATCATTGTAGGAGGCTTTGAAAATTGTTCAGCCTGTATTGGTTGGTCGACTCCTAGTATACCTTCTTCCTGAGACCACCATGAGTTTGAACGAGGCCATATATACGGCATCCGGCCTGGTCATCTCCGGAATCTTGATTATGCTGGCAAATATTCACTCTTATTACAAGGGAGAAATGGTGGCTATGAGAGTGAGAGCTGCTGTTAGCTCTGTAGTATATAGGAAGGTAAGCACTATTTTGTCACCCAGAGGTACGGCTTACAGCGTTGGACACACCGATCCTCGTCAGATCACCGAAGTTAGGCAAAGTTAAGCTCGGTCAATACTTGGGTGGGTGACCGTGTGCTGTACTGGCTGGGCTGATCAGTGTCCTGGGCAATAGGAACTGTGAGCACTCTCGTGTTCTGGCACATGTAGGCACCGCCGTGATATGACTAAAACAAGTTTGAAAACGACGTTAAACCCTACTACTACTCAATTCAAATGATATGGTACGATAAGACGGCATTTTGACCTACACGTGGTGCGTTGAAATCGAAAAAACAAAATGTCCTAAAAATAACTGTGTTTTGATGTAACAGCAAGAGAAAATATAAGTACGCAAGATGTGAAAGCTCTAGCTCGAGTGCGTTATGATTATAGTTATGACATGAAATCGAAATCGGCGGCATGTGCTATTTCGTCAAAAAGGGGTCTAAATCGAGTCAGTCAAACTCACATAATTATTAGACAAGAATGACCCCTGGGACCAAAACGCCATTTAACCTGGTGATGTGAGATGACATTGAATCTCTACTGCTGAAAAAATCGTTTTGGTCCAAAGTCTTTCCGCTTTGCCGTATTTATGTCAGTTTATTGCAGTATGCATCTGCAAAATGACGGTTCACAAAGAAACGCACCACTCTACAGAATAATACTAGATAATACTAATGTTTAGCTATCTGGAGTAACTATTCCTGCTACATGCCATCAGTGGATAAAGGAGCAGAGTTGTCTGTCGTTCAGTGCAGGTTCATCAAGCAGCTCAATACAGCTGTTGTCGTCCAATACAGCAAGAATACTAGACAGCCATGTGATCGAATTTAATGCCGTTCATTGGATTATATACATCACATGTTCCGACCCAACCTCCTCACAGCGCATGCTCCGTTTCACAGGCTCACTCCTGCCTCCAATAACAGAAGATGACCTTTACGACGTGGCTATGACATAGGGAAAACCCCACGTCCACACGGTTCAATTTGAGCCGGACCGAACAACTCCTTGAGGGAGCCTGATAAACTCTTTTGAGGGCATTAAACAATTCATTCCACTGCGGCATTGCACGTATGGTAGCACGACTATTATTTCTTTACCTATTTTTGAGTAATTCTCCACCCCCTCCGACCATATAATAAGCTTTGGTAAAAATTAAGACAATTCAGATAAATAATTAATAATTGTAACAAATATTTCGTAGCATTCAATCTGTAACAAGCTTTCCATAAAATAGTTCTTCGAATAGCCTATATTTGATCCAATCTGAAGATCCAAAACCAAAAGAACCATTTTTTTTTCGAGCGTACAGCAAATAGCCTATTTACGGTATGACTTCCACTGTTGTTGTTGATCAATTAATAATTGCAGCTTCTCAAGATCAACAGTAAGTGCTTCAACAACACATCTTCTGGATTTATACTGAATCTCCTCGCCAACGATGTGGAAAAATTCCATACGGTAAGGGAAGTTGCTTTGTATGTATTCTTCCAATCCTTTATTCATATTATGTTAGCCCTTGCTCTCACCACGTCAAGTCATACGTTTCGAAGAAGTTTTTCTTTTCTATGCGTAAAAGGCCATAAAATTGTTAGTGTAATCTGGAAGACATTACATATATCTGTAGCGTCACAATATTTTAATTTTCTCCCAAATATAGCCCAATTCGGAAAGCGTTTTATCTCCCTTGTTAGACCAGGGGCTTATTAGTGCAGAAAACTTCCGGTAGATACCAAAGGCCCTCACATTAAGTTTTAGTAATTAAATAGTCTATTTTTTTCAAGAAAATTCTCTTCATAATGTACACGTATACAAGATCTATTGGTTCATGTAGAGAATATAAACAAAATAGTTTTTCAGACAAATATTCTAGAATAGTTGATCAATATATTATTCCAAATAATTGCGGGTGCCTTTGGTAAAAGTGAAACCGAGGCGACTACTTTCCGGAAGCAACTTATCATACCTCTAATCTTAAAGAGCGGCAGTTATTCAGGGGGAGATCAGACACTTTCCGGAAAGGGTTATAGGTCAGAATAGAACGTTACAGATGTGTATATTTCACCATTAGTTCAATTGGTTTGTCATCAGACTCATCCTACCCGCAGCGCATGCTTCATTTCACAGGATCATTTTCATTCCTGCCTTCAATAGCGGAAGTTGGCCTTTACTACGTTGCTGTGAGGTATAGGGGAAAACTCACGTACGCACGCTTCAGATTGAATCCGGCCGAACAACTCCTTCAGTTTTGCACATGAGCGAACTACTTTTCATATGCTGTGTCCAGATAAACAGGGAAAATAATCTCTAGATAATTCTTTTAACGCTAGATCAACAGAAGTATTATGCAGACTTGAAAAGTAATCGAAATGTTCGGCAAACATCTATTTTACTATATATGATGTCACTTCCGGCGTTGTGCGCGCAGCCCCGAATCTGGCCCATGTGACTGGTGGCTGAGGTATTATTAGACCCCCAGCGAGGTGGTTGCATCAGCATGTTTTAGGTTACAGTGCCAAAGAAATTGGAACTCTTCTGCGTGGGGAGGATAATTTAGTTCAAACAGAGAAAACATGGAAAGGTTTTGGCAGTCCCATGTGATCATGGTAGGGCCACGTGAGAGAGCTGTTTGTCAGTTCATATGTGGAGAGTTCCATGGTTTTCACCATCTCAAAACTTGATGGTCACTCCTTCATGTAAGAGATCACGGGAATCTATCACTCATTTCCAATGTTTTCTGTCGATTATTTTGTTGGGTCGCAAACGTCAGTTGAGTTGTCCTCCTAGGTAGGGTGAATGTCATTTCCTGTTTCTTCTTCTCAAATTTGCCATGTCACATACGGCGGTTAAATTTCCTTCCCACTTCCCCTCATTAGAACATATCAATTTCACCTCTCCTATTTCACTCTGTGAAGAATTACACCACATTGAGTTGCGCCCCTTAGATGGAATGTCATTTACAATTAGACCTCCATTTTCATGTCGGTGTGGCATTTCTCTCCCATTTCGCTATGAGACAACCAGGCATATCGTTTACTGAATAGTCTCCTTTGGGTAGAAAAATTTTTAGTCATGTCAGATACGCCGGATAAGTTTGATTTTCCATTTTCCTTGTTTGAAAACCCGGTTATATTGGTATGTCAGTTTGGCCGGTTTGGCTTATTCTCCTATTTACTCTGTGAAGGATACTCCACATCGAGTTGTCCCCCTTAGGTAGAGGGAATGTAATTTATAGTTTCATTGTTTGGAATTTTTAGTTATGTCAGATACATCAGGGATTATTTCCCTTGGATAGATAATCTTCTGACAAGATAGTCACGTCAAATGGGTCAGTTTGGTATATCTCTTTACTTTTACACCGAGAAAGACAACCCACACGGAGTAGTCCCCCGGGAGAAGATGAGATGTTATTTTCTATTTTTTTTCTCCTGTATGCTTAGTCATGTCACATACGCTAGTTTGATTCCCCTTCATTTTGCTTTGCAGCATTCTTGTGACTCTAATATGCTAATTAATCCATTGAACAACAAGTGATAAAACAAACGATATATTTCGCGTATGCACTTGCTGGACCTAGAACAAGTACAAGTGAATGGCATGTACGTAATAATTCAACGGAGAAAAAAATAAATGGGCAAAAAGTTGGAGAGAAATATCAAACTGACATATCTGGCATGACTATTTGGAGAAATGACATTCCATCAAACAACTCCATGTGGAGGAAAAATGAGATGAAAAATGAATAAAATTCAAGAGTGGGAAATGATATTTTATCTACTCAAGGGGACTATTCAATTCTTACATGGAGTGTCATTTCTCTAGCCACGTCAGTTATGCCAATTTTGTATTTCTCCCGTTTTGCTCAGAGGCCGACAAGCCATCAAGAGTAGGCTCCCTTGAGTAGATGGAATACCATATCCCAAGATTCAGTCTTGGAGTTTTATTCATGTCAGATAAGCCAGTTTGATTTCTCTCCCATTTTACCTCTTTTCAATATTTCGATGCGGTAGATAAGTCAGCTTGATGTTCCTCCCCTTCTTTATTTTGCGAATTGTATGCCACATTCAGTTGCTTCCCTTTCATTTATAATTTTCTCTCCTTTGAATTTTTTAGCCATGTCAGATATGTCAATTTGTCATTTCTCTCGCATTTTTTCTCCTTAGAAGTTTCAGTCATATCAGCTACGCCAGTTTGGTATTTCTCCCCATTATTCTTAGAGACAGACGAGCCATATTGAGTAGTCCCCCTTGGGTAAATAGTATTCTCCCACAATAGTCATGTCTGATAGCTCAGTTTGGCATGTCTTTCCAATTGCCTTGAGACAGACAAACCACATGGAATGAAATGTCATCCCTTGAGTAGATGAGATGTCATTTTTTGTATTTTCTTTCCTTTGAAGTTTTAGTTTTCATTTTGCTTTGCAACATGTTAATTATGTCGTTCAACAACAGGTGTTATAACAAACTATATACTTTCACTAATTAACTGAAAGAAAATTTATGAAGGCATAAATTTGAGAGAAATATCTGACCTGACTATCTTGAGAAATGATATTCCATCTAACTCCAACGCGGACAATTCCATGTGAAGGGAAAATGGGATGAAAATCAAATTAGCGTATATGACGTGAATAAAATTCAAGAATGAATTTCGAGAAAATTACATTCTATCTACCCAAGGGGGACTACTCAGTGTGACATGTCCGTCTCGAAGCAAAATGTGGGAGAAAATGCCGAACTGACATATCTGACAAAAATATCTAGCTAAAAATGTCAAAATAGAGGAAATTAGAAATGACATTCCATCTAACTAAGGGGGACAACTCAAACCATCCATTTAAAAGAGGTTTAATGAGAGAAATCTTTCGGGCATATCTGACATGACTAAAAAATCAACAGTCAAACACCCTACTCCTACTTGAGGGCTTTAAAGTGACATATTTACCATACTGGAAAACAATAGTCTACAGTCAACCAACCACCACCTTGGCCACCACTTTTGTCTCTGTTCAAGTTTCTGACTGATGATCTCTTTAAAAATAACAGCAATTTGCTCCCGTGATCCCTTACACAAATGATGGACCAACTTGTCTAAGGGTAATGCCATAATGTTACACTATCCATTGGGTCCAGGTACCTCACATGACTCAAATGATATTTCTCATGAAAAACTATAAAACGTCTGTGATTGCAAGCATTATAGTAGTCTACATGCAATAAATTTTTGTTAAACATAAAATTGAAAGGCAATTTATGCCAAACCAGATTGTTTGCAACACGTGAAATCGACGTAGGATTAAAACGGACCGAATCGAAATGCATGTATCATAAACTTGTCTCCGAGAGTTTCAAGTGCGAGCATGCATCCCTAAGTCGTTATCCTGAGATTGACACACGGCAGAGTATGGGACGATCAGATTCAATTCTAAATCGCATGATTCATTTCACATATTTTGATGCATGTATGGCTTAGGGGGTAATATTTCCACAAAGTTATACCAACAAATCTTTTCGGACGGCAAAGCGGTCCATAAACCCAGTTCAGATCCGAGTTTATATCATAAACTTGTGCTCTCTAAACCCAAAAGCCGTTCATATTACATTCTGTTTTAATTACTTTTCAGGTCAGTTCTTGTATCAGTTTTATCTTCCTGGCACCTGTCGAGGGCATTGTTTTATTCTTTCTGATATACCTTCATATTGGTGTGGCGAGCAATTTTGCACTGGTTCTCGCCGCCATTTTGTTACCTCTGAAGGTCGTCATGGGCTGGATGTATGGAAGTCTCAGGTAAGCTGCTAATTAGATTAACTTTCATCAGTTAAGGCCCTTGAATTCGTTACGTTTCCCCACTGCTTAAGGGTTCACAACCGACATAGAGGTATTTGTTGTGTAATAATTTACCGCTGGGACGTCTTTCATCCCGAGTCAAAGACGAGGGACGAAAGACGTCCCAGCGGTAAATTATTACACAACAAATGCCGATACGAAGGTTTTGAATCCAATTCTAACCAGGAGATATATTTGAATGTAGAAATAATCAACAAATGCGCAAAACTGATTCTCTCTGAGCGCGGCTGGTACATTTTACCCCCGCCGCAAATACAAGCAGTGTTGCCTGGCTTGCCATAAAAACATATCGTGCAAAACAACTCAGTGATTCTTTCAGTGCAGAGAAATAAAATATTTTATTGATTTTTGGTTGATTTTTTATACATATTTCTTGCCCAAGATTAACCACAGAAATATGAGAACTAATGAGCAGCTGGAGGTGGTATTCCCCAGCGTGTATAGAAGTTGACCTACACGTGCTTGCCATGGATACAGCACCGGGACAGTGACATTTCCAACACGAGCAGGCTCGCGTTTGTCTGCATTTGTGGGCGAAGGGCTAAGAAGAACGAAGTTATATTATATATCTTTTCTCATACAGACAAGCGGGCAGTTTAGAGCTGGAAATGGAATGGTTCAGATATCGAGTGCCTTTGCGCTCATTCAGTGTATCACGGAAAGAATGTTACTGTGTTATTGCGGGGGGAGGTAAACGCACTCTCCCTCAACCGTGATGAGCTGTTTCACGAGGCAGTATTTTGTATTCTTGCAAAACCTGTTGCTACGTGAAAGTTTACCCTATTTACAACATGCATTTGCACACGACACGCACAAAACAGAAGGTTAGAATTCGGGACCTTCAATCCTTGCTACCACAGTTTTCTTCGATGTCGGCCTGTCAGGCCGCCCAATCAAAATTGAGCACGTCTCAAAAAGCGACTGAGCATGCCCAACTAGCGTTTCGTGATGTCAAATGTTTGACGTTCGCATGACGCGAAGACGCCATCCTCGAGGACGATCAACATGCTCGACGACAGTCGGTATTCACGAGATGGAAAGAACAATCTCGTAACAACCCACCAACTTCCGGACGAAGATCTTTTGATTGACAGTGATTCACGCCCTAACGGGAAGCTTGATTGAAGTCAAGGGTGTGTACTCTTCATGCTGCTAATTAGATATGCTGTTTATCGGAGGAAGTGAATGCCGGGAATTTCTGCACAGGAAGTTGTCGAAATGGCCAATACAGGAAAAATGAGATACTGAGGAGTGATCGCACGTCTATGGACAATTTACAAATTCTGCCTCCACATAAAAAGAAAAGACATAGATGTGTGTGGGGCTAGTATGGGTAGAGAAAAGGTATCCTGCACAATGACTGACCATGTGACCGCCTTGGCAAATGTCTTTCGTGAGAACCGATTTGATATTATAACCGAAGAAATGATTTTCTGCTTTCATATTCGAATGGACTTACTCACAATAAGGCCTATTATCAATAAAACAATAGAGAAAGTTAGTTGGTAAGCTGAATCCCGCGTCACCATGCTCCTATCATTATCTCTATATATAGTTATATCTATAGTTTGCAAGACGCTTGTTAGCATATAATGTATCTCAATCACCTTTTGATTGTTACTGCTCATGTCAATACCATGAAGATCTTGTATCGCATGCTAGTGATACTGTTCTGAGCGGAATGATATCCCTAGCTCTAAACATGCTAAATTACGAAGGAAACACCTAGTTATTAGGCGGTCTCTTTAGCTGTGAAGGTGAAAAATGCTGGGACTGGTTTCGTTTTTGAGGACGATAGACTGTTAGGGGATGTGAATAATCTCGTGACTGCAGGGAACCATTAATCCTACCTGGCGTGGGGGAGGAGGCGGAAAGTTCCTCCCACTGAACTCTTCTCTGATGCTTCGAAAAGACAAAACCGAAGGAGCTCGGTATCTCAGGAAGTCGTGTTTCAGCATTTTCTGCTCATTACTTCATATTTTTCTGGGACTAGAAAGTATTTTATTAGGCAAAACTAATTATTCTCTATTTTATTTGGAAGTTTTTGAATGAAAAATCATAAGATAAAAATTTCGAAAAATCAGACCCAAAAATAGCCGAAAATGTTGCCGAAATGATGACGTCACCGTGGCGACTATCTTGGATTTTTTTTGAATTTCGAGTAGAGCTTGAACCGTAGATAAGTGGAAAGTTTCAGCGCTCTAGCCTTAGGAATAGCGAAAACATATAGGGGTACTTTCCGTCACCCTACCCCCCTTCCCCGGCTGCGATCCACCCCAAATCGCCCAGGTCAGATAATGGTAATTGCAACACTTGAAAAAATCTAACGGAAAACCGTTTCTCTTGCCCATAAATGAAAAATTGCCATATAATGGATTGCGTTGGGATCAAAACCGGAGCTTGTGGTGGCGATTGAATGACTTTTAAATTTCTTCCTCGTAGTTACTTCTGTCATTGGCTATTTTCAGATCAGACATTGCTTACTGGGGAGACCGGCGAATCAATTTGATGACAGAACTAATCGCTGGCATTCGACTCGTAAAGATGTACTGCTGGGAGGAACCGCTCAGTGCCGACGTCAATGAGTTCAGAAGGTACACGCTCCGAAATATGCAGGGAATAATCCTGAATAGACCAGGTTGCACACCCACAACTCAATTACAGGGATTATACCTGAAATCCAGGGATAATTTCCTGAAATTCAGGTAGTTCAACCATGAATTAAAGCTAAATTACCTGAATTGTAAGAGATTTTACGTACCTGAATAGGGTAGGGAACTTGCTGATCAGGGTGATAAATTTTCCTGAATTTCAGGGGAAATCCTCTCATTGAGGGATCATTTTCCTGAATTCAGGTAATCAGCCCTAAATTTCAGCCAAAATCCCTAAAATTGAATTGTGGATGTACAATCTGAACAGTTCAGGACATTTACCTGAATATTTCTGAGAGTGTATATTTCAATCACGAGTGGCCTTGGATATAATCGATAGTTGTCTTGCCAGGTGTCATGAAAGGGAAGCTGACATAGGCTGAATATTTTAGGGTGTGAAAGGGGAGAGAGCTGACTTTCAAGATGCCCCTCTCCCCCGGCTCCTCACATACTCTATTTCCAATCATTTTGTACAGGGGACATTTGGTGTATAGAATATCTTTGGCTGCGTTCATGTTTATCTCTATCTCTAGCTCTGAGGGGTCATAGTATATTGGGATACCGGTATTTCTGAAGTTTGATGTCGGGATTTCAGGCACACGTATCCACATGTCAGCAAATATGGAATAACCGGTGGGTATTTCTTAGTCCTCTTCAATACTGACTTCCCAACTATAGCGATGGATGCGCGGGCACCCACCGTGTCCGGTGTTTGTAGTGTGCTCATGCGCCAGATGTACAGTTGCCCCAGTAATGTTAGCTACAATGGGCTGACGCCATATTTTACATACATGTACCATCATATGTTGCCCCCTTTTACCATTGCTACAGTTATCGGATTAAAAGCAGACGTGATCCCGCCTACAGATGACTATATAACACGACAATGTACTGCTGCCTTCGCCTATAATCATCCTTGTTTATTTAGTACGGTGCTGCCCACAATCAGAAACTACAATCACAATTATCAGTTCAATTTGATCATTCTCAAGGTATTTTTCTTTTGATTCTTTCAGAGAGGAGATGAAGTACACCAACAAAGCCTTTCGTCTGAGATTTCTAAACTTCAGTCTGTTCAATACTACCGGGCGAATACTAACAGCCGGAGTGTTTATAGGACAGTGGGCGCTGGGGAATCATTCTTCTCTGGCTATTCTCATTATGACTGTGGTCTGGATAGATCAATTCACATTCAACTTCCTTTTCATGGCCGTCATCGCCGTTGAAGAAACGGTCCAGATGATCAGATCGATGCACCGAATTGAGGTATGATTTCGCCTTTCAGGAGTTCATAATTTTTTTATATTTTTTTTTTCTCTTAGAAAAGAATGTGCGTGATTACTAGGAAATAATTTGTCATTGAATATGCAATGCACTATGGAAGACGGTTGTCTATCGCATCTTAGCATTGGTGTCTATAGTAGCGCTGGAATTCTAGCATGCAGGATCGCGGATGTCACCGATAGCTCACCAGGAAAAACGGTCGATTCCCTTCGGCTCTGTGTGACTTGGGCGAATGTTGACATTTACCACCACTATTGAAGTCCTTCCATTTTAACCCTACCAGGCCTCCCCCTACCAAACTTACTGCGCTATCTCCGGAACGACAAAAAAATTGAAAGCTCACACTCCGTGACTTTATAGTTTATAATATTGTTGTCATTTTAGGCTTATTTGCATAATCCCCCGAGCAGAGGATCATGGGTAAAATTCAATATGGCGACCGCGTGGGGTACCAGAAAAGTGATGTTTTCGTCATTTTTCTTCAAAAGTTCTGCTTTTCCGCAGTGAAAAGTAGGCAAAAGCTATTTTATTTCACATCACATTATATTTAGTAATTTATCAAGCAGCATTTGCGGGAAATTGCATAAATATAAAATTCGAAAAATCGACCCAAAATGCTATTTTTGAAAATGATGTCATGGTGTAGTGTGGTAAGTT